>PVKA01051058.1:0-12393 GCA_004027165.1 Ctenomys sociabilis
TTTATTTATTTATTTATGTATTTATTTTTGTCTTTTTGAGACAGGGTCTCACTATGCAGTTCAGGCTGGCCTTAAGCTCACTTTGTAGCTCAGGCTGGTCTCAAACTCACAATAATCCTCCTGCCTCAGCTTCCCGAGTGCTGGGATTACAGGCATGCACCACCACACCCAGCCATTTAATCATATTTTAGAGATACTGTCTGTTTATGGCAATTGAGACTGACCTTCCATATAGCAATGATGTCATTTTGTTGTTGTTTTTGGGACAGGTTCTCCCTAAATTGCCCAGGTTGGCCTCAAACCCATGATCCTCCTGCCTCAGCCTCCTAAAAAGCTGGGTCTATAGGCCTGTGCCACTACACCAGACTTTACCTCCATTCTTGCTACCTGTTGTACACCTATTCCTTCTTTTTCTTGGGGGCAGGGGACAGAACTAAGGATTGAACTCAGGCCCTTGTGCTTGGCAGGGAAGCACTTATTCCACTGAGACATCTCTCTGGCCCCCTTTTTTCTCTTCTCTTCTCTTCTCTTCTCTTCTCTTCTCTTCTCTTCTCTTCTCTTCTCTTCTCTTCTCTTCTCTTCTCTTCTCTCTTCTTTCTCTTCTCTTCCTCTCTCTCTCTCTCTCTCTCTCTCTCTCTCTCTCTCTTTCTCTCTCTCTCTCTCTCTCTCTCTTACTGAGACAGTGAAGGCAGGCCTCAAACTCATGGCAATCCTCCTGCATCAGCCTCCCAAGTGCTAGGATTATAGGCATGTAACACTGCATAGCTTTATTTATTTATTTTGCGGTACCAGGGATCAAACTCAGGACCTTGTGCTTGCCAGGTAGGCACTTATGCACTGAGCTACCTCCCCAGCCTGTCTGTATTTTATTTTTTATTAATTTTATTGAGAATTATTTTATTTTTTCAAGGCTGGTCAAATAAAGCAGTGGGAGTCAAGAAGGAATAAAGAAATTTGTAACTACTTGGTTATTAGTAAACACCACTGCACTCAGATCAGTCATTCTCTGTATTTCTTTTTATTTTTGCAGAACCAGGGATTGAACTCAGGCCCTTGCGCTTGCCAGGGAAGCGCTTATTCTACTGAGCCATCTCCCTGGCCCTCCCTGTATTTCTTAAGTCCCTCCAAACTCCAAAACCTCAGGTACTAGAAAGATTATGTCATTGTTGACTAGAAGCTGCTTGAGGATTAGCCTATAACTGATTCTAGGCACAAGTTTCATGTATCCAAATGTTGTTCAGTGAGCAAAGGATGTAGCTCGCTGGCAAAGCGCTTTCCTAGCATGTATGTGGCCCCAGTTCAATCCTGAGCACCCTGAAGCAAGCAAACAGAAAAGCTGGCAGACACATAGTACTCCTCTCTGACGATGGGGATATTTGGAACACCAGGAAGGTAATGAACTGGTTCTATAGAAGTGGGTGTTAAAGGGATGAGAAGACAGAAGAATTCTGGTCCCTACACACAGTGCCCTGCAAAGGGTCTCTGTGGGTAAAGAAAGGCCAGAAATGCACTGGCTTCTGCTCACACCTTTCTCTTACCTTTCAGGGAGATAATTCAGCTAAGCACTAATTGACAAGAGCAGTGCAAAAACAGATGCCAGCAGAAGGCAGGTGCTATACATGGAGAAAACTGTATGATTAATAAATGCTTATTGAGTGCAATCCTATTATCTATAAGAAATAACATAATTCCATTTCAAATTCCTTTTCTTCAGAGTTATAAGAACAAGGCAAGCAGTCTAGCTAAATGTATGATGAATTTTCAGATTTCATAGATTGAACTTTTTTTTTTTGAGACAGGGTCTTACTTTACTATGCAACTCAGTTTGGCCTTGAGCTCACTTTGTAGTCCAGGCTGTTCTTGAATTCACAACAACCATCCTGCCCTAAGCCTCTGAGTGTTGGGGTCACAGGCGTGTGCCACCAGACCCAGATTTTTTTTTTTCTTTTTTCAGACAGGGTCTTGTTGTGCAATTCAGGCTGGCCTCAGACTTGAAGAAATCTTCCTGCCTCAGCCTCCTGAGTGGTGGGATTGCAGATAGGAGCCACCATGCTTGGCTCCCGTTTCCTTTTAAAAAATGCTATTATCTAACCTTTATTTTGCTCTTTATTTATATTTTGGGTTTCTCATACAAGAGAAACCATGAGCTAAATCTTTTGTCTGATTTATTTCACATAACATGTAATCTCAAGGGGCATCCATTTACCTACAAATGTCTCAATTTTATCCTTCTTTATGGCAGAGTAGTGCTCTATTGTATAATCATTATGTCCTCCAAACATGTACTAAAAAGAAATCCATAATAAATAAAAGAATATGCACACATGTATATACATAGTCATGAAAGAACTTTGAGGGTACATTGTAAATCTTTTTTTATTTTTTTATTTACTTTTTTAATTTTATTGAAGTGCAAATAGCAATGAGACAGTTTCAAGACACATTAACAGGACAGATTCGATAAATTAATACATTGTAAACTGTTTTCATAATGTTTTGGTATTGTACAAGGTGCATATATGATATTATACTTACAGACATTATTATAGCAGATGTCTCTTATCAGTAAATCTTTAACTGCTGTCACGTCTAGGGAAGGGGCAAGGGTAGAGGCTGGGACTATGGGGATCTCTGCACATTTTATCATCATATTTACCTATCTCTTGATGACTTTGATATGCAATGATTAAAAGACAAAAATTTAAAGTTGTACATGTATTTAAAAATACATTAAGCATTTACTATATGCCATATGTTGTGCTGAGAATTTGAAAATATGCTCAGTTCATTGAATGCTTACAACATGCCTATGAAGTGTTTTCATTTTACACTTAGTCTCCCTTTACAAATTAAAAAACTAAAGGTTCCCCCCACCCCAGGGCGAGCTGAGTTGGCCATCGAGACCTGCTGTAGTGGTACACATCTGTAATTCCAGTGCTGGGGAGGATGAAAACAGGAGCATCACTATGGTCCAAGCTGCATAGTAAGACCCTGTACCAAATACATTAAAACAAAACAAAATAAAACTAAGGTTTAGCTGGGTATGGTAGTGTATGCCTGTAATTCCAACTACCTAGGAGATTCAAATTGTCAGCATCACAATTCAGAAAGATCTTGTCCAAATAAATAAATAAGGGGCCAGGGAGATAGCTCAGTAAAATAAGCACTTGCCTGGCAAGTGCAAGGGCCTGAGTTCAATCCCTAGTTCTGCCCAAAAAAAGGAGAGAGACAAATAAATAAATAAGGATGTACATGAGTGTTCCCCAAATTCAATGCTCAGTACTACAAAAAACAAAAGAAAAACCAAAAAAGGTAAGGTTCAAGCAACAACAAAACAAAACTAAATTAAAACCAAAAAAATTCAAAGGTGCTGGGATTTAAATATACACTGACTGAAATCTGACTCACCTCAAGATCTTGCTTTTTATGATTTGTTTTGTTTTGGGGGTTGCTGGGATCTAACCCACTGCCTATATATGCTAGGCAAGAGCTCTACCAGAGTTAAACTCCCAGCTGAAGACTTGCTAGTTCTTTAACCATTTAAAAATAGCAATGATGTCTCTCTAAGATAAAGGAGGCATGTCTGAAAATTTTTTTTTTTTTTCTGGAGGAACCGGGATTTGATCAGGCCCTAGAACTTACCAGGGAAGTGCTTATTCCACTGAGCCATCTCCTTGGCCCCAGAAGATCTTTCTTTCTTTCTTTTTCTCTTTCTCCTTCCTTCCTTCCTTTTTTTTTTTTTTTTGTCTTTTTGAGACAGGGTCTCACTGTGCAGTTCAGGCTGGCCTTAAGCTCACTTTGTAGCTCAGGCTGGTCTTGAACTCACAACAATCCTCCTGCCTCAGCCTCCCTAGTGCTGGGATTACAGGCCTGAGCCACCACGCCCGGCTCTTTTTTTTTTTTTTTTTTTCTGGTGGAACCGGGGATTGAACTCAGGATCTTGTGCCTGAGCTATCTGCCCGGCCCTTCTTCCTTCCTTCCTTTCCTTCGCAGGACACCCTTCTTGTCCATTACGGGGCTTCCTTTCTTACGAGTGCCTGTATTGCTTGGAAGGCTGAACAGGGAAGATCATTTTGAACTCTGGTGCTGGAGACCAACCTGGGCAAATACATCGAGACCTTGCCCCCAAACCCAATAATCAAGAAACTTTGCTACAGGGGCCTTTTTTTTTTTTTTTTTTTTTTTTTTTTTTTTTTTTTTTTTTTTTTTTTTTTTTTTTTTTTTTTTTTTTTTTTTTTTTTTTTTTTTCTTTTTGAGACAGGGTCTCACTATGCACTTCAGCTCACTTTGTAGCTCAGGCTGGTCTCGAACTCACAAGAATCTTCCTGCCTCAGCCTCCTGAGTGCTGGGATTACAGGCCTGCACCACCAGGCCCTGCCAAAACTTTGCTACAAGGGAAAGACTCTCACTTGAGCTCCTTCACAACTGGAGCTCAACAGTCTCAAATCCCTCCAGATAGTCTTCTTCCCTGTAAATAAGGTCTGTATTGCTGGATAGAACTCACTTTTGGGGGATAATACACTAGAGGAAAAACCCTCCTTCCTGAAACCTGCTTTCAATTCTGAGGGTGTCAACCCCAGACAAATATTTCAGATAGGACTAGTTAGGAGTCCCTTGCTGAAAAATGAAAGTGTCACACATTTGTATTGCTAGTTACACGGGAAGTGGGGACAGAAGATTCTCGAATTCAAGGCCAGGGTGAGCAATTCAAGGAGACCTTGTCTCAAGTCTCAAAGGAGAGAGACTGAGCTAGGACCCCTGTTGTGCAACTGACTGTACTAGTGGCCTGCCCTAGAAACGGACCGTGCTTCGGAGATTCCCTTTCATTGACTAGTTTCAGTCAAAACTCTTAAATCCTTTGGACCCTCGGTGGGAGGTGCGTGGAGTGAAGGGTGGCTACCCAAATTCTAGGGGCTGTCGTTCGAGAACACACTCTGGGCCAATCTCAGAGGGTTTGGAATCACTTTCCTAGGCTCAGGCAAAAGCTCCCCTCGCATCCCTCTAGACAAGCTGGGTAATCCTTGTGACCCCAGCACCAGCTCAACCTTCTGTGCGTGAGGGCCTCACGACTAGCCACCCATTGCCAGGGCAACCGACGCTGTGAGCGGTGCATTGTGGTCTGCAACAAAATGCAGGAGAAAAATCCTGAGGGAACCATTGAGTCCATAAACCAATAGGAAGAGCCTACTGTTTGAGATAAACCAATAGGAACATGCGATGTAGGCGTGGCCTTAGAGCACAGGGCGGGGCCTAAGCACTAGGCGGCGGCGGCTGGCGTGGGGCTTCTTAGATGCGCCACGGCTTCGGTAGCTAAAGCATCTCTGTACCTGCCCGAGTGGTGCCACCACCTCCTTTAGGAGACCGTTGCAGTCAGCCAGCCAGCTCCTGCTCCACGGTGAGAGTCTCGGGGGTCTTCCCTATCTGGCTTTGACCCTATTCGCTGGAATTCTGTTGTGTGGTCCGCAGGACCCGTGTTTCCTCAGAAGCAGGGGTGGGGGGCGTCGCCCAGGGTGGTCCGGGCCGGGGGTGGGGAGCCAGCGCCTCGGAGGCGCGGCCTACATCCCAACCCCTCACTCAAACTCGGACCTCGCCCCCTAGGTAACCATGTGTGACCGAAAGGCGGTGATAAAAAATGCGGACATGTCAGAAGAGATGCAACAGGATTCGGTGGAGTGCGCTACTCAGGCGCTGGAGAAATATAACATAGAAAAGGACATTGCGGCCCACATCAAGAAGGTGAGGACAGGGCACAAGCCACAACTTGGTTCCTTCTCCCCATCTTACATCCCCAAGGCGAACAGCAGAGATTTTGGGAACACGAGGGCGACCCGGGGCTTAGACGTTTCTAGAAAGGATGCAGATGAATTTAGGCTCCTCTGGGGAACATCAAACCCTTGGCAGCCGAAGTTTTTGTTTTTTAGTTTTTTTCTGTTAATTATCCTGATACACGGGGGAAAGCGCCACCTAGCAACGGTTTCCAGGATCATGGAGCTGTGCGCAGTTCCCCCTCCTGTAGGATTCCTGAGCCGAGGATCCATCTGGGTGTTCCTGAGGGGGGTAGCTGCGTGGGAGTTTCCAACCAGCCCAGAGGGAAATCTCCAGCTTCCCAGATTGGGGCAGTTGGTCAGCAGTTAAGGGAAAGTGAAGGGTAGTGGTGTTTGGAGCTGGGGTTGGGGGCTTGGTAGATGGCAGTCTATAGAATGCTTGCAGGACAGCCAACTTCTCGAGCTGTGTTTTCTGGAAGGAAAGAGCTGGCAGCCTAGGGCGTGGGAGGGTTACAGGGGAGACATGAAGATGAAAGACTTAGGATGAGATAAATCTATACAGACGTAGCAGTGTATATATTAGCCTGTAAGAAGGCTACTCTCTCTGATAGATGGAAAACAAGTTTTCACACTGTAATATACATGAGCGTGAAGAGCAGCCAAATTTTATATTAAATCACAAGGAATAGTAAGAATTTTATAGAGATTATTTTTGGCCCTGCCAGTTATACACCGACGGAAAGACATTAACAAAGATTTTCTAGACCCATTGCTGTCTGAAATGGAGAAAGGACAGCGATGTTTCTGAAACTTGTGGACTTTGAGGGCCAGATAGTAGGTTAGCACAGGAGAAAAAAAATGGGTATTTAAATAATAATTACGGATAAAATTTGGCCAGTTAGCTCTCAGATTGTTTCCAACAGTCTATAGGGAAAGTGACCTGCTTAAGGGTCTGGTTATCTTCAATTTCATTTTTAGTTTTACAGAGATCGGGTGAAACCAGGGCTCTATGCACTGTTCCACCACTGAGCTACAACTCCAGCCTGTATCTAAATTTTGATTGGCAGTTGTTTAGATGCTAAAGGGCACCCTCCCCCCAGGGCTGTTGCACAGTTAGATTCCCAGGCTTTTTGTGTTGATACTTTTTGTGTGTGTGTGTGTGTGGAATCAGGGATTGAATTCAGGCCTTTGCACTTACAAGGCAAGTGCTTATTCCAGTGAGCCAACTCCCCACCCCTTGTTTATTTTTTGAGGTAAGGTTTTTGCTATGCAGTTCAGGCTAGTATTGAACTCACTTACAGATGGAACTCCAATCCATTTTCCTATCTCGGCCTTCCAAGTTCTGGGATTACAGGAGTGCACCACTGCACCCAGTCCTAGCTGGATATTTTGAGACAGGGTCTAGCCCTGGCTAGGCTTGAATTTGCAGTTCTGCAGCCTTCCAGAGTGCTTGGGATTATAGGCATGTATACCATGCTCAGGTAAAGCTGTCCAAGTCTTGTTTATAGGATTGCTGTTAAAATCTTCAAGATGAGAAATAGAGGAACTTTCACCATTTTTCTTGAGGTTTAGGTGATATTAGATGTAGTAGGAAGATTGGTTCTTTCTGCTTACACAGAAGAACTTAATATATTAACTACAAATTCTGCTGTCAGTGAATTAATATAGAAAGCAGGAAAGTGGAATTACCATTCTCACGAAGCACCCTGTCTTTGAAGGCTGACCTCCCTCTTCTGCTCCCATTCTCATCTTAGCTTAGACTGCAAATATATTTGCATCAATGTACCATGTGGGCGACTGGAGCTGGGGAACATTCTTTCATTCAAAGAATTTACAGATGCCAGTGTTTCTCCACTGTTCCTATAAGGTTCTGGCTTATCCAGAAAGTAAAGTCTCTTTTAAGTATAGCACCGAAAATTTAGTTTTATTTATTTTTCCCCCCAGGAATTTGACAAGAAGTACAACCCCACCTGGCACTGCATTGTGGGAAGGAACTTCGGTAGTTACGTGACACATGAAACCAAACACTTCATCTACTTCTACCTGGGCCAGGTGGCCATTCTTCTCTTCAAATCTGGTTAAAAGCATGGACTGTGCCACACATCCAGTGATCCATCCAAAACCAAGGACTGCAGCCTAAATTCCAAATACAGAGACTGAAAATCTTCAGCCTTGCTAAGGGAACACCTCGATCTTTTTTGTGTGTACAGGGCATTCTCTGTACTGGTTTGTTGTGGTTATAAAACATTTAGCAAAACAGCCTACATTTGTATTTATTTTCTGTTCCATACCTCTGTGCCTCATGTGTTTTTCTTTTAATCCATTCCTTTAAAGAATAAATCTGTTGGCAATGTATATGTGTGAACTATAATTTGTTCAAATAACAAGAGGTGAAGGTGGTCTATGAATTCATCAGATAACCAGGCTGGTGGTGATGAAGTTAACTTTTTGTATGACTTGTCATTTTGGTACTATAGTCTTACATCTCACATGTCCAGCAAAACATGTTAATATGGTGGCACCTGTCTGTAAGTTAGCACTTGAGAGGCTGAGGCAGGAGGATTACTGACTTTGAAGCCAGCCTGGGTTACACAGCAAGACTTTTTCAAGAGCTAATTAGCCAAATTTTATTACTCCTATCTGCTGTCTAAAGACATCACTGCAGCTTGAGGGGAATGTACAACTTCTGTAACCTTCAAGCCAAGGTAGAAAGCTATGCAACTGTGCAAGAGAAGCTCCTAAGGGAGATGGCTGAATCTTCACCAGAGTTAGTTTTATAACATAATCCATAACACCCTAGTACTGCTCGCAAACCAAATAAAGCAATGTATTATCTAACACATCTCTTGAAATGGAAGGAGGATCACTCCATGTGCTTATCATCGGGCTCTGCATTAGTTTGTCCCACTTCAGCTTCCATGGCATCTGAAACAGCAGTTTCAACTGTGGTGCTCTCTGCCCCCACTGCTAGTGTTCTTGCCTCGTTTTTTGGCCTCAGCAAACTCACTTCCAGCCTTGGCTTCAGGGTTCTCAGATGCTGTTCCACAGGAGACTGACCCTTTGCAAGATTGTCTTTAAGAGTTTTTATTTCTTGTCATACTGGGCATCGAAACTAGTTACCACTGAGGATCCGTGGTCCTTTTTTGTCGATTTTGAGCTCACTTTGTAGCCTAGGCTGGACAGCTTGTAATGATCCTCCTGCCTTGGCCTCCCCAGTGCTGCTTGATTTTGAGACAAGGTCTCACCACACCACTAAGTTGTCCAGCCTAGGCTTAAATGAGTCTTCTTGCCTCAGCCTCCGAAGAGTGCTGGATTTACAGGTGCATCCCACCTTGCCTGGCTTGGAAATTGATCTTGATAGGGAAGGTTTTGTGGGGCAGTCCTCCATGCTTATATAATGTAGTCTTCACAAGAATTTAATGCTTGTAAAATTTTAATTGGAGTTTTTTCATTAAAAAACCAAATAATAACCATCAAAGATTCCCTGATGTAGCCGGGCGTGGTGGCGCATGCCTGTAATCCCAGCACTCGGGAGGCTGAGACAGGAGAATTGTTGTGAGTTCGAGACCAGCCTGAGCTACAAAGTGAGCTTAAGGCCAGCCTGAACTGCATAGTGAGACCCTGTCTCAAAAAGACAAAAAAACAAATAAATAAATAATTAAAAAAAAAAAAAAAAAAAATTCATTAAAAAAAAAAAAAAAAAGATTCCCTGATGTGAAGACTACAGTTTTAGGAAGAAATTACAAATATAGAAAACTTAAATTTTTGTTTTTTTCTTTGAACTGGGGACTGAGTTTGGGGGCTCACCAGTTCTACCACTAAGCTTATCCCCAACCTTTTTGTTATTTATTTTTTTAAAGATTTAGTTAAAAAAAAAAGATTTAGTTTTATTTGGTATAGGGTCTTGTTATGCAGCTTGGACTCATAGTAGTGCTCCTGTCTCAGCTTCCCCAATGCTGGGATTACAGCTGTGCACTATGCCTAGTTTTGGTTTGTTACAGGCATGAAGTACCATGGATCAAACCTTCCTTGGGGTTGCCAGGCAGGTACTTAGACTGCAGACCTATCTCTCTTATTTTGTTTTTTTGAGACAGCACTGCTATATAGTTCAGGCTGGTCTTGAGCTTGTAGAGATCTTCCTACCTCAGCCTAGGAAGTGCTGAGATTACAGATATGCATCATCATGCCCAGCCCCTCAGCCTTTTAAAAACAATGTTTGCTTAGAGGAGTATAGATATGTACTACTCATGCTTAGTTTTTTGTTTGTTTGCTTGTTTTTCTTTTTTGAGACAGGGTCTTAAGATGCAATTAAGGCCTTGAATTTACTTTGTAGCCCAGGCTGGCCTCAAAACTTGCAGCAATTCTGCTTCAGCCTTAAGGCTAAAACTTCTGTAGGTAAAAGAAATATGCCACAGGCTGAGATAACTCACACTCATCTTAGGAAAATCCAAGAAGCCTTAGTTTCTCTACATTATTGTCACATGAGGCAAAATTAATCAATTTATTTATTGTCTTTTTTTTTTTTTTTTTTTTTTGTCTTTTTGAGACAGGGTCTCACTATGCACTTCAGGCTGGCCTTAAGCTCACTTTGTAGCTCAAGCTGGTCTCGAACTCACAACAATCTTCCTGCCTCAGCCTCCTGAGTGCTGGGATTACGGGCCTGTGCCACCACACCCGGCTCACATGAGGCAAAATTTAAATGGGGATTCCTCAGCAGCCAGGCTATTGCTGCACAAGAGGTAAGGATATGAATCAGTAGGGGGAGTAGTAGCAGCAGTGTCAAGACATCTCTGAAATTTATTTCCTTATCAGACGAGGTAATGTTCTATTTTTTTTTAATTTTTATTTTATTTTGTTTTTTTTTGCGGGATTGAACCCAGGCCCTTGTGCTTGCCAGGAAAGCACTTATTCTATTGAGCCATCTCCCTGGTCCCCATGTTATATTTATTTAGAAACAAGGTCTCACCATATAGTGAGGCCTTGAACTTATTAGTAGCCCAGGCTGGTCTCAAACTCATGGTGATCCACGTTCCTCAGCCATCTTAATGGTGTGACCAACCACACCTAGCCTCGAACTTGGGTTATACTAGTAAAGTACTACATCAGGCTTGGGAGAATTTCAGGGTAGGAGTACAAACATTTGTTATACTATTATTGTGGCAATTAAAACAACAGAGCCTTTTAAAACAAAACAAGACAGGATCTCACTATGTAGCTCAGGCTGGCCTCAAATGGTAATCACCCTGCCTCAGCCTTATGAGTGCTGAGATCACAAGCATGCACCACCTTATGCAGCAACAACAGGGCTTTTCATCTGCATTTTCAGTGCTGCTGGGGATCAAACCAAGGTCTTAGACTTGCTAGCCAAGTATTCCACCTTAGCCACATCCCTAATCCAAAAAGGTTTTTCCCCTTATTTCTGAAAAAAAAAAAAAAAAAAAAAAAGATGCCATTGAGATGATTAGATTGGTACTTATGTAAAAAGCCCAAGAGGAATTTGGATACCAAAGCTATCACTTTTCCAGTTAGCCCTGTTCCAAACAGATGATCTTTTTCTAGCAACAGACCCTAAAGCTGATTCAAGACCTCACAGCTGAACATTAGGGGTATTAATCTGATACAATTTGGTCCATATCTACTGTTAGAAAGTTGGCAGCCTGTAGCTTTCATTTTTTGATTCAGATGTGAGAAAACCACGTTGCTATGGTAATAAGACTTAGTTGATGGCTTATGAAGTTCCTTCCAGTGCCTGCTTTTTCCTGTTAGTTTCAACTGGCTGAAAACAAAATGTAACCTAAAGTTTTCTTTTTTTATTTTATTTTATTTTTTTTTTTTTGTCTTTTTGAGACAGGGTCTCACTGCCAGCCACTCAGGCTGGCCTAAGCTCACTTTGTAGCTCAGGCTGGTCTCGAACTCACAACAATCCTCCTGCCTCTGCCTCCCGAGTGCTGGGATTATAGGCATGCGCCACCACGCCCAGCTGCTAAAGTTTTCTATTCTCAAATACCCTTAGCTGCTCTTCTCTGAGACAATTGTATGGAGCTAGCTGTATTTGGAACCTATTCAGTGATAGGGTAAGATCTTATAGAGATACATAAATGATTCTTACTGTGCTGAGCCAATACTTAGCATATCTGAGTTCTCTTTAAAAAAAAAAAAAATCCTTGAGCTAAGTTATCCACAGTTAAACTGTTAGCCAAATCACAAACTGATTTCTTAGCAAGGACTTTTAAGGGCTGGGGAGATGGCTCAGTGGAATAAATGCTTCCCTGGCAAGCACAAGGGCCTGAGTTCACCCTGGTTCTGCCAAAAAAAACAAAACAAAAAAGGACTCTTAACCTTAGGTTTCATACTCAACATTTATGGGTATTTTTGCTTTTGTTTGAGACAGAGTCTCACTGTATAGTTCAGGCTGGCTTTAAACTCATTATGTAGCCCAGGCTTGCAATGATCCTCCTGCCTCAGCCTTCCAAGTGGTAGAATTAAAGGTGTTTGCCACCATTCCTGGCCTACAGTTTTTTTAAATATCAAACAATGGCAAGTACAACAAGGAGATAATAATAGGCTGAGGCAGGAAGAGTCCAAGTTTGAGGCTAGCCTGGCAATTTAACAAGATTTTGTGTGTGTG
>PVKA01051059.1:0-12387 GCA_004027165.1 Ctenomys sociabilis
TTCTCCTGATGAAAAGTTGGAAGGGAGCGAAAGAGGGAGAGAGAAAGGGAGGGAGGGGGGGTGGGAGGGAGGGAGGGAGGGAGGGAGGGAGGGAGGGAAGGAAGGAAGGAGAAAAGAGAAAGAGGAGAAAGAAAAAGGGCCCCAATGCCTGCAGCATGTTTATATGTACATATGCTCAGGAGGTTGAATGTCATGTGAAACTCCTCGACCTAATACTTTCGACATGTGGCTTTCCTGGGGCATGCCATGTTCTTGGGATTAGAGCAGCATATTCATGTGACTTGCCTTGCTCTTGAGGCTGGCTTTGCTTCAGCTGCATGTATGATCAATCTCCAGCTTTAGCAGTGCCCCACAGCTGTCTGGGAGCCAGCTGATTACAGACTGAAGCCTCCACAAGCTGTGAGATAACTAAATCTTTCCTCACTCTTTAATTTGGGCATCAGGTATTTTGTCTCACCAATGAGACAAAAGTAACCAAGGTATATGAGAACCTGGCACTCACACAGCATGCATGACAGCTTCTCAGCTTACTTCAAAATGATGCCCAGATGTGCATGGATGAAGACTGCCATCCTCTAGAGCAGATAAATCAAGTCAATTTTTTAATACAACTTTTGTTTTAGCAACAACATAGCTGCGAGAGCCACAAATACCAACAACAGGCCTCTAGACAGGGATTCTCTCACACTAGTTTTTTTTTCTAAATCTCATTCCATGGATTTGTTTATTAATCCACAGTCCAGGAGCCCAGGGAGCCCAGCTGGGAGGTAGAAACAGACCCAGCCCACCAAGTGACCCCTCATCCTGGCTCAGCCCAGGGTCAAAGCAGCTCCCTGTGCTGATACAGGAGCCAGGACAAGGCAGGGTTGCCGTGGGGCCCAGACTGAAGGGGACACCTTCTTCACACAGTGACTTGTGCTCATTTTTATCATTAGTAACAGCAGTATATTTGCAGTACACAGTGTCTACATGCCTTGTGTGGAACTGGTACATAATACATAACACATGTGGATTCACGGCCAATGCTTGACTAGTTCGCTCTCTGTGAGAGCCTGAGAGAAAGTTTTCTCTACATGTGACTCTCCCCAGGCACACTATAGAACTTTGATCTCTTTTCTCTGTGTCCATAATCTCCTTGTTCAGAAAATTTGGAGCTCAACTGAGTTTCATGATGTTGCAGTACAGGTTCTCCTATATCCTGAGTCTTCGCTGACCTTTAAAGGCTAGGGCCAGAATGCTAGCTGGCCTTGTAGCTCTTCTATTTCTCCAATTTTGATCTATGAACTTAGGGTGTTAACCATGCAGAAGAAAAGCTGATTAGTACCCTGCAGCATATGCCATTCACTTTGCCTTATCTGACTCAATTGTTTTTAGTCCTTGTTGTACATTTCCATTTGTATTTTTTCTTTTTGCTTCTCATACTAGGGAGACTATATGATATTTACACATGTGTGCCCAATTTATTTCACGTATGATTATATGTTCAAGTGGCATCCACTTCAGTATAAATGCGTCAAGCTTATCATTCTTAATAGCTGAGTAATACTCCATTATATAGAAATACCACATCTTTTTCAACCACTCCTCATGTGATGGACATCTTGGTTATTTCCAAGATTTTGCTATCACACATTGTGCTGCTATAAACATAGGTACACATATATCACTATGATACAATGTTTTCATTTCCATAGATGACACAGACAAAGGATCTACAGAATAAGGTATAGGACTGCAAGATAAACCCTGAGGGGACTTCACTGGCCTCATAAGAAATATAAAGTACATGTGTTGGTATATAGGCCTTGCTCTATCTAGGTCTTAAGCATTCAGCAGAAAAGTATAAAAATAATAATAAGTTGAGCTGTAAATGGCTATGGTCGACAACTTCTTCAGATAACTCACTATTGTTTTGGAATGCTGGACTGTATTGGATTGTGTTGCCGAGTTCAAGCACCTAAATTAGTTGAATGACAATGGAGTGCCCATCTTTGACAGGGGTAGACAAAGGAAGTGATATAGAAAGAAAGAATCATGATGTGTGTGTATGGACAGTACAGTTGGGATAGATAACGCCGTGCTTCTACATAATTCTATGAGAGGCAAGATTTGCACTAATGGTGGTTGGACAGGATATTATGTCGGCTTCTAGTACTATGGACAACCACTAGGCAAATAACAAGGCAGAAAGTATTAATTATTGAATCTTTGATGTAATTCAGATATAAAAAATAAGATACGCAAACAGCTATACTCTCTTAATTAACTGATAAGAGACATATGCTATAATAATGTGTGTAAGTATAATATCATTTATGCACCTTCTATGATACCAAAACATTATGAAAACAGTTTGCAACGTATTAATTTATCAAATCCATCTTGTCAAGGTATCTTAAAACTGTCTCATTGATATTTGTACTTCAATAAAACAAAAATAAAAAATAATAATAATACATAACATATATTAATTCCTTTTTTATATCTCTTCTCTCCTCACTCCTCCTTTCCCCTTTGAGAAAGATCAATTGAAAGCGACATCCATTGCTTTTAATATCAATTTTATTTTCATTAATTTAATTAAGTTTATTTGTGCAATTTCATCATACACAATAATCACATTAACCATAGGGAGTCAGTACCTGTACATAATTCAATTTGTCTTTCTTCCCCCACCATTTCCAAGTTTTAGGTATTACAAACTCTGTAGTACTAATGTGGATGCACATATATCTCAGTTGCTTTTCTCTTGTTGCTTGGACAAAATACCTGACACTCAAAATGAAGAAAGGAAAGGTTTATTTATTTCATAGTGAGTGGAAGTTTCAGTCCATACACTGTAAGCTCCAAGGCAAGTGGCCTATGGAAGAGGGCAGCAGTTCATGGCGGCAGAAAACAATGAAGAGCAGGGAAGGAGCAGCAGCTGCAGTATCTATCAAGCCTTTCTTTCCTCCTTCCACACCAACTGACCGAAGTTCCTCTGAGGAAGTGGTAGCAGCTGTGGTGAAGAACAAGCTCCTCCAGAGCAGTGAGGCTGAGTCAATCAAGCTCCTCCAAGGAAGCAGTGCTGGGAAGATTAGAACTCCTTCAAGGAAGTAGGGCATGCAGAGGTTTCCCTCACCCCCTTTACATACCTTTGTGGGCTGAGTCACTCTAAGGTGAGCCCCCACCACCACCCTAGGGCAGGGCCCTCGTCCCCCAGGGCATGGAAGGCTTGGGAATTCAGCCAAGCTTGCCACTGGTCAAGTTGACACCATTTATCAACCACCACGGTATATATCACTGTGGTGTGATGCATTTAAATGTTTTGGGAAGATGCCAAAAAGAGAAATAGCCAGGTTAAATGAGACTTCTAGCCTAGATTTTGTAGGAGTCTCTACACTGATTTCCATGTTCGTTGTCCCAATCTGCACTCTCAAAAACAGTGGAGGAGGGTTCCTCTTTCCCCACAATCCCTCCAGCATTTGTTACAATTTGTTATTATATTTTTTTCACGATAGTCATTCTTTCTGAAATGAGAGGGGATCTCAACATTTTCCTTCACATCTTTTGAATCACCCATGACATTGATCATTTTTACATATATTTATCTGCTGTGTGTACTTCTTCCTCTGAGAAGTGTGTGTTCATCTCAGAGGCCCATTTTTTGGTTGGGTCTTTCACTCTAAGGAGTCTGGTTTCTTTTCAGTTCTTTATATACTCTAGATATTAGTCTTTTATCTGAGGAAAAACTGGTTAATTTTTTCCCAATCTGTGTGGTGTCTTTTCACTTCATGATTTCTTTTGTTGTGGATTTTTTGTAATATTTCCCATTTAATCTGGGTTTTGTTCTTTAAATCTTTGCCTGTACCTATGTCTTTAAGAATTGTATCTATTTTCTCGTCTAGAAAATTTAGTGTTTCTGCTTAAATATTTAAATTTTTAAATGTATTTGGTACAGGGACTCACTACACAGATTAGACTCTTAGCAATACTCCTGTTTCAAGCCTTCCCAGCACTGAGATTATAGGTATGCACCAACATGCACAGCATGCCCAGGGGTGAGGCCAGAGCAACTTGTGGTGCCAGGGATCAAACCCTGGTCCTGACCCATTCTGATATTAGTTTAGCGCATGGTGATAGACATGGGTCTAATTTTAGTTATCAGCATGTGGAAAGCCACTGGTCATAGGGTAGGAGTGGTCAGTCTCTATTCTTGTCCCTAGAGGTTCCAGTTAACACTGCAGTGCAGGAAAAGAAAGTAGAGGGAAGGAGAAGGGAGGGGAGGGGAAGGGAATGTAATAAAAGCTTGCCACTCATCCAGGAAGGAGTAGTTCACTTGCTCCTGTCTGTGCTAACAGAATTTTCTTCCAGGCTGCAACATCCTTTGTTTGGAAAAAGGTACAAGAAGCAGGAGACCTTATATCCCAAGTCTATCCTGTATGGCTTGATTTAGCTGCATTATTTTTAATTTTGGGTTTTTTCATAAATGTATTTAGTCCAAGGTCTACAGAGTCTCACCACACAGATCAAACTCATAGTGATCCTCCTGTTTTTAGTCTCCCAAGCACTGGGATTGCAGGCAGGTGCAGTCTCTGTCTCAGTGTGCCCCAGGGGCGGGGCCAGCATGGCAAGCTCAGGGAATTGAACCCTGGTCCCTGGGCCTGCCTAAGCAGGTGCTTTAGTCCACTGAGCCAACTGGCTGGCCCTTAGCTGCACTATTTCAGTCTAACCATTTTTTTTCTTCCCTTCTCTTAAGCTTCACTTAAGGTTGAGTGACCTGCTAGCAGCCTTATAGGCTGGATTGTCTTATTAAGCTCTATATCTGTGTTTTGTTTGATCTATATGTCTGTTATTTAAGGTTGATTTTGACTTCAGGTTGTATGTTCATCCCTCTCTTCCAATTGCCTGTGTTTTTATTTGATTTTCTCTGATTAGCTCTACATGTGGCTCCTCCTCTAGTCATCTGTATTCTCTCCCAGTGTTGATTTTCTTTTAACTAAATTCCAGCAGAAAGCAACCTCTCTCCCGCTCTTTTAGTATCACTGCACAGTAATAAATGCAAGTGCCAATTACCATTGCAAAGCTTCCTGTTTGCATATTGGCAAATGTGAAAAGTCTGAAAAAAGTGCTTTCCAGAGCCTCAGCTTGACTCTCCAATCCTCTTTGCCCACATTGGAAAAAAGACATGGTAAAGCACAAAGGGCACCACTCACCAGCTTGCTTCAGCAAAAGCAAAATTAAAGGATAAATATCGCTGATGAGATTTCCATTATCTTTACCCAAAAAGAAGCAAAACTACAGACCTGCAAGAAGGCAGGGAGGAAGGGACTCCTGAGGTAGAATAAAAAACCTTACCCCTTTCTGTTCTTTTCCTACCACTCTTTCCCACCTTTTTGGCCCTCCTGCTTAAAGTCTAAGGGGCTCTGACACGCTTGGCATAAAAATGAGTGTTTGAAAGTTTTTAAAAACGGTAAGGATCACAGAAGTTCTGCTAGATGCTGCCTGATTCAGCTGAGTGGCAAGAACTTGCCTAGCAGACAAGGTTTGGAAATCTGTGACCTTTGTTGTATTGCTATTTCTTCTTTGCCCACCCAAACCCAGTAGCTCTAAGGTTTTGTACCTGTAGGCGCACTGGCTTCTAAGAAGACCCTGGCTCCCTCAGTTAATATTATTGTGATTTGGGGCATTGCCTACATTCTCTCTTCTGTAAGACAGAGATAATAAATAGTAATAAATCATAGATGCACTGCAGAATTATAAATGGAATAAAGGCATGGGAAATTAGCATAAATGCAACAAAAAAGCTCAAGGATTATTAGTAATGCCAGTCTTTACATTAATCATCCTTACTGTAGTATTTAAATCAGAAAGGGTCTATTAAGAATAGGTCTTCCACACCTAAGGACACCACATATAAGAATTCAACAGACCACAGAATGAAAACACTCAGGAACAAAACTTTATCTGTACTATCCATGTGCAGATATTTCTCTTGTCTTTATTCTCTAAACAACTATTTACACAGCAATATATGTGTAATTTATGATCTGTGAATTTTGATCCCCTTGAACATCTTGGAGCCAGTTTCCCATACACACAGAGGAACAGCTGCCCTTTGGCCAGAGCAGACACTCCTTGACACTAATGTAAACACCAGTGCTGTGTCTTCATGCTAAATTTTCATCGCTAATTGTGAGACAAAAAGCTATTCACTCTAGTTTAATTTATTGACAAATTCCTAATGAGTGCATACAGCATGCTGAGTGCTGTGCAACACTATCAGTGGCTGAGGGTGCTCAGGCTGTGGTTGATAATGAGGGAAGGAAGTGGTGGCCCCCAGCAGCTGTCCTGGACACATTGCACAGCCCTCAGGACAAAGGCACCCCTCAGCCCTGTGCCTGCTACATGACCTTCTCTACTCCAGCCTAGGGTTGCCTGCTTGCATAATTTCTGCCTTTAGATTTCTTCTGTTTTGGCTTAGTTTTCCAACCAAGAATTTCTGACAAAAAAAGTGATCATTAGAACACCTCTCTCTGTCTCTCTGTCTCTCTCTCTCTCTCTCTCTCTCTCTCTCTCTCTCTCTCTCTCTCTCTCTGCAGAACAGGAGATTGAACTCAGGCCCTTGCACTTGCCAGGTAAGTACTTTTCAACACATCTCTCTGTACTTCAGATAGGAATTATAAAAGATAATCCAAAAGAGGACATACAGGGCTAGGGATTTAGCTCAGTGGCACAGTGCCTTCCTGGCAAGTGTGAGGTCTTGAGTTTGATTTCTGGTACCCAAAAGAACAAATAAACAAGAAACAAAATCTAAAAGAGGGTATACAAAAGTATCTTCAACCCTTACTCCAATCAAAATATGTTCTTATCTCACTTGTATAAAGAGGCCATCTCCTGAACTTTGAGTTCCTAGTGAAGAAGAAATACCCTGCACATAGCTGGCTTTAATCATAGAACACAGCACTGGTAAGCGAAGTGGCTCTGGGAGGAGTCTGGCTGTGTCTCTCCAATCATCTCCAAGGGGTAGAGAGCTGCTGTTTCTAACTCTGTAGCCATCTCCTTCACACTGGTGATTTGGAGGCCTCTTCTGGAAGTGAGGCCTCTGTGGGGCCCCACGCCCCAGTCTCAGAAATGGAGCAAGCATTGTATGTCCATGCATGAGGATACTCAGCACATAGAGCTGTGGGAACAAGTGAGAGAAATCACTGTCACAAGCTAGTCTTATCAAAATGAACTCTGGGACTAACCAGGTGGCTCCAGGAGAAAACAGTCGTTTCTTTTACATTTTAGATGAATTTCGAAAACTTGACCTTGGACTATAAGGAGGGGGGCACAACATGGTACTTGGGAATAAGCAAGAAGAGTTCTGAGCCACCAAAAAGATAGCCTTGATCATTTACCAGAACTCTGAAATCAAGTCAGGCTTGGAATTCCTCTGAACAGTTTCAACTCTGCTAATAGATACTTGTAAATGCCTTTTTAAGGCTGTGTTTTTATTTGCAGTCAACAGAGCCCTATGTTACCCATAGGCCTTGTCACAGTTCCTGAAGTTTCACATTATTATACCTATTTCCTTGCATTAATGCAGAAAAAAAAAAGATTACAAATGTTGTACCGGCTAACAGCCCAAAAATTCCTGGTAGTTTGACAACAATAATTGTCATTTACCTGGTAATTTCCACAATTAGACCAAAGGCACCATAAACAGAAGCTCAAATTACACTAAAATACTCCACAGGGTTCGTTGTGATGTTTCAGAATGTATAGAGGCACCTTAGGAACCTTCGCTAGAGCTTTACAGAGTATCACCTCAGATACTAGAAGTTTTGTGGGGTTTTTTTTAATGCACAGGGCCTGCATTCAGCTACCTGAGTGGGTAGGAGTGTGGCAACAGAAGAAAGAGAAAAAATATTTTTCTTTCTGGCAAGCCTTTTGCTTCCAGGGACTTCCAGAGAAGCTTTAAAGGCAGAATTCAGAGTTTTCTTCTTAGGACTCAGTTATCTTTGTGATTGTCTATGGGCCACTTTTCAGTGTTTTTATCTGAACTTGGAAAACCAAATGGAGCTTTATGAGCCTGAGTCAGAAATTCTTTAATTCACTAGATCAGTGGATTTACTGAGGGCAGCCATTCCAAATGCTGTGCTGATTCCCAGGTGCTGGAGTTTCAAAGATGAGGAGCTCAGGGTCCAGTGACTCAAGCAGTCATGGTTCCATCAGGACAATGTGGAATCACTGATGCTGCTACAGAGAAACCCAGGGATGGCAGGACAGGTGCGAGACACGGGGCAAGGGAATCCGGATGAAGGGACCTCACAAGCAAATGCAGGCTGTGTTCCCAGGTCAGGGCTACCATAGCTTCAAGAAAGGAATAACAGCATTCAGAGCACCTGTGCTCTGGGTTCATTAGACTGAGCTTGGGTGGTCCCAAGAGCAGAAAGGGGCGCAAGGAAACAAACATCATGAAAGACTGCTCCTGTAGCCCATGGACAGCACTCAACAAGGATCTCTTCAGCGACTCCCCACTCACTGCAGCATAAAGTCTGGAACTGTGCCCTCTTTGAGCTACAACCAGAAAGATATTAGTTTGCTTTTTTGCATCCTTGCAGCAAATAGAACAAAAAAGGTAAGAGTAGAATCTGAGTGTTGAATCTTTGTTGAGGTCAGCTCCAGCCAGTACTTCAACCCATGTCCTCATAAGCCTGCATCAAGAGAGGGTGGAGCCACGAGGATCCCTATGACAAATCCCAGGTCCCCCCAATAGCCAGATGGAAAAGGGAATCATTTTTCATTTGCATGAAGTCATTCCGAAAGCGCCTGCTTTTCATTAGGAAGGTAACATGATCCTCCGAGGGGCTGTGCCTCAGGCAGGGGAAAGGCCCTTTGCTGGACACAGCCTCCCCTCCTTTCAGAGCATGGTCTCCCTTTTGTCTTTGTTCAGAGAAACATCGTGCAAGTCCTGCACTCCGTAGTTTTCTTCATTGTCACTTTAGTTTTTCTTTATTAACATATGCTTCTTTTCATAAAATAAGCCACATACACATGTGCGCTGCAGGTTGAGTGGCCCACTGCAGGTTCCATTCCTCTGCTTCCTGTGAAGTCCCAAGAGGGCTGCAAAGAGGCTGCCTTGCACCTTTCCAGAACGTCCCCACTAGGAACTGCACTTGACATGGGAAAAGCACAGTGTACTGGGAGTGTAGCACCGCACCAAGCTCCAGTGTTCCAGAAGCCTCCAAGTCGCCTCGGCTTCTGCAGACTCCTGGAGCACAGTGGTCATGCTTCTCAACTTTGCCCTGGATCTCTGCTTTTCAAAGCTCAGGGAACGCACACGATTAGGCGGTCTGGGCAGGTTGGGGGCGCCCCAGGCCTCCTGGGCATCATTATCCATTCTGTTTCGCTCCTGCTTTGGAGGTCACAACCACAGTGTGCTTGTTTAGCTCCTTAAGTGTGCTTAGAATTGACTATCCTTCAGATAAAAACAGCTCATTAGAGAGGGCTGACAAGGCTACTAACAGAAGTGCCTTGCAGAAAGAGCAGGGGCCAAGAAGAGGGAAGAACATTGGTGAATAAATGCTATGGGGTCACTTTGGGCAAGTCTCTATTCCATCCATGCCTCAGTTTCCCCATTTGTATAATTATAGATTTAATCAGAGGCTCCCTTGGCTTCCTCCACTGGTGAGATACTATCATTTTACTCTATTGAATATGTGTCAGGTTTTCTTTAAGTAAAATAAAAATGTAAATGTCTGCAGATTGAGTGAATACCTTTCATCCAAATTGCTTGGGAATAGAAGTGCTTCAGATTTCAGATTTCCTTCAGAGTTTGGGAAATTTACGTAGGCATTAATAGCTAAAAATCCCTAATCCAAAAATCTGAAATCCACAATACTGAAAAATCTGAAATACTTGAAATGTCACATTGGTGCTCAAATGCTTTCAGGCTTTAGAGTATTTTGAATTTCAGATTTAAAGATTTTTTGTTATGAAACAAATATGGACAAATTAAAACTTGTTAAAAAATAAATTATGTTTAAATGAAGGTGATTTAGATGAAGGAAGGGAAAATCTTTTATCATGTTTAGTGTACTGAATAAAGATTGAAGCAGTGTACTTTTTTTGCTTTTGCAAGTTAATTTATTATTTTCATACAATTAGGTATTAATAATGAAGATATTAAAAAGTACTCTTCTTACTTCTATGAAAAAACAAACAAAATTTCATAACAAGATAATTAGAGAATCACAAGAGTTTACACACTGTATAACATAACCTTAAAAAAATGGCCAATATGTTACTCAGAGTATAGCTCCTAGACAAAAAACTATCCAAGAAAGAAACAAACAAGTGACACAAATTTTCTTTTCAATTAACTAAGAGAAACTAGTAATATAAATGAAACTAATTAGCATATATATTGAAAAGGTTTTGAAACAACAGAACAGAGAACTTGAGGAATTATTTTGATGCCTCCTACTTAATGTTTTGCTATCTTCTGTTTTACTCTTCATTGATATGTGCATATATTTTCACTTTCTCATGTTATAGAAATCACGTGCTATCTAAACTGTGTCTGGCATCCCGCCCGCGCCCACGCAGCCCCTGAGACCAGCCAGAGACAGCGCGACTGGCTCTGCCATCTTCCTCCATCCCGCACACGCCCGCACAGCCAGAGACCAGCCTGAGACAGTGGCTGACTCCAGTGGCCTCCTGTATCCTGCGCCAAGAGCGAATTTACAGGACTCACCAGGCTTCCCAGATCAGTGAGAGTGTGGTGAGTCTGAGGGAGAGCCTTTGGCTTCTTCCCAAGCCCACTACGGGGATCCCTGTCCCCAACCCCTCCAAGCCAGTGACTGGCCTGAAACCTCAGAAGCCACTCACCAACACCTCCCCAGATCCCCTGACCGGATTGAGTGGGAATTTCCCCGATTCTCTGGGTACCAAAGGTCAGTGACTGTAGAACTCCAGGCCCGTCGTCCCTGAGATACATTTCCCAGGGATTAAGCTGCCCGCCACCCCCGTGGCCCGGTGACAGCTCCAGGCACACTGTGCCAGAAAAACACTTCCAGGTGATTACTGGTACCACCCCACAGCCCCAGACCCAGTGCCGGTCGGCCTGGAGTGAGAACTCCAAGCCTGCCACGCCAGAGGGACATTTCTCAGCAATCCAAGGTCCTACACTATGGACCGAAACCCAGCACAGCCTGGCCTGTGAGTGAGGGCTCTAGGCCTACTGCACTAGACGGACCTCTCCCAGCCTTCTCGGGTTACGGCCTGTAGACCCGGACCAGCACAAGCTGGCCGGCTCAGTACAGCCTACTCAGTGAATAAGATCATCCACTATCCTTTTGTGAGCCTAGAAGACCGACCAAAGCCGAGGCCCACCCACCTGGGGAACGACCTGCCTGACACAGGAGGGCTGACCCCAGGAACCAACAGAGGGGAACCAAAGGAGCTACAGCAAAAAAGGAACTGAACACAACAGCTAGATCCAGGATAGGCATACCTGGAAAACCTCAAACTTAATAGACTGGCACCTGAATCTCAAAACAAGCTAAGGTTATAGCTGCACCAAAGCTTTACACCAAGGATCAAAGATCAGTGCTATGAAAAATGACAAAGAGAAGGGGAAAAATGCAATCCCAGCCCTCAGGTCCATCAGGAAGGGCAGAGGACACTAGCTCAACTGCAACGAATGATCTAACAGATACAGCACCAAAGGAACAACAGCAGAAAGTATAGAGGAAATAAAACGAGAAGTAATTCCCCAAATTAAAAAAGAAATATTTGAATACATAGAATCTGAAATAAAGAATGAATTCCAGAAACATTGGGTGGAAAAACGATGCTCACACAGAACAAGTGCAGAGAGGACTACTGCAACTGATATATATGAATTAATAGCATCTGAAACAAAGAAACAACAGCAGAAAGATCATGAGGAACTCAAAGCAGAAATAAGTTCTGAAATCAAAAAAGAACTTTTTGAAGTCATACGATCTGAAATACTGAACCAAGTCCAGAAATATACAGAGGAAATCCAACTTGGAAGAAACACAACAGAAAAGGAATTAATAATTACCTCTAAAGAAGACATGGATAAAAAAATTGAGGAGATCAAAAATATGATGGATTCCTCAAATGAGCAATACAGAAAAGAAATAGAACACATGAAACACAGTCAAAGAGATATAGAAGAACTAAAAATAGCGATCACGAGTCTACAAAACCATCTGAGTGAAAGCGAAGACAGAGTTTCAGATCTTGAAGATGCCGGAGCAGCTAGTGAAAAGGTGAGAAAGGATCTCTTAAAAACAACAAGAATGCAGGAAAAAATAATCCATCACCTGCAGGATGATGCCAGAATGAACAATGTGAGAATAATTGGTATCAACGAGAATGAAGGAGTCA
>PVKA01051060.1:0-12386 GCA_004027165.1 Ctenomys sociabilis
AGCTACTCGGTGCTGGGCAATTGCCGGCCCTCCGATCCCTACAGCATGAACAGTGTGTACTCCTACCACTCCTACTATGCACAGCCCAGCCTGACCTCTGTCAACGGGTTCCACTCCAAGTATGCTCTTCCGTCGTTTGGCTACTATGGCTTTCCATCCAGCAACCCTGTCTTCCCCTCCCAGTTCCTGGGTTCTGGCACCTGGGGGCACAGTGGCAGCAGTGGCAGTTTTGAGAAGAAGCCAGATCTCCATGCTCTGCACAACAGCCTGAGCCCGGCCTACAGTGGTGCTGAGTTTGCCGAGCTGCCTGGCCAGGTTGTTCCCACAGATACCCACCACCCCACTCCTCACCACCAGCAGCCTGCTTACCCAGGCCCCAAGGAGTATCTGATTCCCAAGGCTCCCCAGCTCCACCCAGTATCCAGAGACCCCTCTCCCTTTGCTCAGAGCTCTAACTGCTACAACAGATCCATCAAGCAAGAGCCAGTAGATCCACTGGTCCAGACCGAATCTGTACCCAGAGACCCTGGTAAGATGAGCAAAACACCTTTGCCCGAAGCATCTCAGAATGGGGGACCTAATCACCTATGGGGACAGTACTCAGGAGGTCCAAGCATGTCCCCAAAGAGGACTAACAGTGTGGGTGGCAGCTGGGGGGTGTTCCCTCCTGGGGAGAGCTCTGCCATTGTTCCTGACAAGCTCAGTTCTTTTGGGGCCAGCTGCCTAACCCCGTCTCACTTCCCAGAGGGCCAGTGGGGTCTGTTTGCCAGTGAGGGGCAGCAGCTGGCTCCCCATCCCGGATCACGGCTGCGAGGCAAATCATGGAGCCCCTGCAAGTTTGGGAACAGCACCTCGGCCTTGGCTGGGCCCAGCCTGACTGAGAAGCCCTGGGGGATAGGAGCAGGGGATTTCAGTTCTACCCTGAAAGGCAGTCCTGGATTCCAGGACAAGTTGTGGAATCCCTTGAAAGGGGAGGAGGGAAGAATTCCCACACCAGGGGCAAGCCATCTGGACAAGGCCTGGCAGGCCTTTGGGGTTCCCCTGGGATCCAGTGAGAAGCTCTTTGGGGCCCTGAAGTCTGAAGAGAAGCTGTGGGATCCCTTCAGCTTGGAGGAGGGGACAGCTGAGGAGGCCTCTGCCAAGGGGACTGTGAAGGAGGAGAAGGCCAGTGCAGAAGAAGAGGAAGAAGAACTGTGGTCAGACAGCGAACACAACTTCCTGGACGAGAACATCGGCGGTGTTGCTGTGGCCCCAGCCCATGGATCCATCCTCATTGAGTGTGCCCGGCGGGAGCTGCATGCCACCACACCACTCAAGAAACCCAATCGCTGCCACCCTACCCGCATCTCGCTGGTCTTCTACCAGCACAAGAACCTCAACCAGCCCAACCACGGGCTGGCCCTCTGGGAGGCCAAGATGAAGCAGCTGGCAGAGCGGGCACGGGCACGGCAGGAAGAGGCCGCACGGCTGGGTCTGGGCCAGCAGGAAGCCAAGCTCTACGGGAAGAAGCGCAAGTGGGGGGGCGCCCTGGTCACCGAGCCCCAGCACAAGGAGAAGAAGGGTGCTGTCCCCACCCGGCAGGCACTGGCTATGCCCACAGACTCAGCGGTCACCGTGTCCTCTTACGCCTACACGAAGGTCACTGGCCCCTACAGCCGCTGGATCTAGGTGCCAGGGAGCCAGCGTACCTCAGCGTCGGGCCCAGCCCGAGCTGCCTCTGTGGTGCTTTTGCCCTCACACCTGGGGGCGGGTTGGGGGTGCAGAAGTCTTTCTATCTATACATACATATATGGATATGCCTATCATATATATGTATTTATGGTCCAAACCTCAGAACTGACCCGCCTCTTCCTTCCCCCAATGTCCCCAGCACTTTGAAGAAGAAACTACGGCTGTCGGGTGATTTTTTTCCGTGATCTTAATATTTATATGTCCACGTTGTTTTATTTTTCCCCTTGTTGGAGGGGCTTTGTTTTCTGTTTTTAAAACTCTATCCTTGTATATCACAATAATGGAAAGAAAGTTTATAGTGTCCTTTCACAAAGGAGTAGTTTTAAATTCCATTTAAAATGTGTATTTATTGGATTTTTTAAAAGCGACAATAGTAATGGTGATGGATGGGCAGGAAAGGCCGGCAGTACTATTCCCACCGGCACATTCGGCCTCTTGGGAGCTGACAGGTTCTCAGCCATCTGCCCAGGTGAGCCAAGTGTAGCGTGTAGCCCCAGTCTGTCCCTCCCTCCCCATGGGCAGGGAGCCCTCAGGCCAGCTTCTGTCCTCTCCTGGAGGATGGGAGAAGCTGCAGACAAGCATCTGGGCCCCTTCCCAGTGGCAATTGGGCAGAGGCACCCCAGGCCCAGCCCAGGACACGCTGGCATAGAGCTCCGCAGAAACCAGGTTGGAATTAGACAGCTTCAAGCCTGCTAGTCTCCACACTGAATCCTCTGTCCGTTATTTATCAAGTCCACAGGATGTCATGGTCCACTAGGCAGCAGCACCTCATGCTGAAGCTGGAGCTGAGAGGCTCCTAGAGCCCTCTGCACCATGTCAATAAGGCAGTGAATTCTGGGCTGAAGGAATTTATCTTAGTGGCAGTTTTTAAAAAATCGCCCCAAAGTCTATGCTAATACCGAAAAAGGGCTACTGTATCTCTTAACACAGAAGTTGAACCCAAGCTGTGAAGAGCCAAGCTGGCTCTGTGCGTGGAGCTGTGCAGAGCCTGGTGCTGTAGTGTTGTGCTGGGACTTTGACTCTTGGGCAGGCTGCGTCCTGCAGGAGCTCAGCCAACCAGTGTAACAGCAGTTAACACATCTGTCCTTTTCCTGGATCTCTACATTGGACAATGGTGCATGCCTCCCCAGCCCACCCCTCCTGCTCTCTGCAGGAGCAGGGCCCACACTTAAAGTGCAAGAGTCAAACGTTTTCAACAGGTTGCTATGATTTTCCTCCCTCATTGGTGCCAGTTCTCCATTGGATTTCTTTTTTTCTTCCTTCCCTTTCCATCCCCTGGAACACACCCATTCTAAAATTCTGGTGCATTTGTTGAGTTCTTTGCAAAGAGAATGTGGTGCTTAATTTTTGTGACATTGTTGAGAGAGGTTGGGGCAGATAGGGAAGCAACACTCATCTACAGCCAGTCAGACTTCCTGGAGTACTTGTTTTCCCTGTGGTATTGGTGGAAATGATCTCAAGCTCCCCGTGTGGACGTGTGTGGCGAGTGGGGCTTCATCCAGACATGGGTGTGGCTACACAGTGCGATGGCCAAGCAGGTATTTATTAAGCAGTTTTATTCAGATGTGGGTCTTCATAAATTGAGTCTAACAATCAGATGACAGCACTGACGGCAAGCTCCTGAGCCTCCAGGTGCCTTGTGTAAGAGCTGAGACCGATCCGCTGGGCGTTTGCTGTAATCTTTCAGAAGCGCTGGTGGAGAGTCGCTGTAAGATGTCCTGAGCATTTATGTGGTCTGGTTTTAACTGTAAATAGTGAAAAGATTTTTTTAAGCACTTTTGCCTAGATTTAAACAGCAACTTGAAAAAAAAAAAAAGTACATTTTAACATGTAATTGTGGGAGAAATTGTAAATAGTAGCTGAATATTTAATGTGCTTTGTTTATCCTCCACTTTTACCATATTCTGTAAAGTTGCATTTATTTTACAGGACAAAAAATGAAATATTATTGCTTTTGAAATAAATACCCAAGAGCTTATCAGGATTTAGGATTATTCAGAACTCAGATTTATAGGAAAACCTCTGACCTTCAGTCTGACAAGCTAAAGGAAGCAGAGTCTTTAATGAGCATGCTAATTTTCTAGTTTTGAGGAAAAGTTGGGTCCTTTAAATGCTATTTTGCTTATCGCATCAGTACTTTTATGCAGGTCTCATTTGACTCCGTGCTTAGGTAGATGCGGGGGTGCCTTGAAAACTTCATTTTAAATGATCTTAAGCAAGAAATACGATATTGTACGAAACGTGGAGAATGTGACCGTCTGTCTGACCCATGGAAGCCCCAGGTTGGCTGTTGGTTTGGAAGGTTCTGAGTGTAAACCTAGGTGATTCTGATACTTGGCATGTGTGGATCTCTGATGTTTGTTAACTATGCTCTTCCCCTTGTCACCCTTTGGTAGCAAAGCCATTAGCTGAAAGGAGAAACCAATACAAGCTACTAGCATGTGATGTCTGTGATGTCCCCAGCCCACTCAGCCTTTGGTCCTTAGCCTCAGGGCTGGAACCAGGCTGTAAGTCTAGATAGAGGCGGGCTCCGTGGGATGCGCCCACGCCGCTCTGAGCAGGGTCTCGAGAGTTAGCTGGTGCTGTTGCCGTGCTCAAACCCATGCTGATTTTTACACACTACATGTATAACCTACCTCAAATCTCAGTCATTGAAATTAGCATGCTTTAGACGTATATTTAAAACGTAACTATGCACAGCTCTTTAACCCCCTTGCTGCTGAAGGCTTCTTAAAGAAAAAAATCAAATTTTTATTTTTTACTGGCATTATCATTTTTTAAGTCCTAAAGATGGTTGACAAGCATTCTTATCATGAGAAGACAAATAAAGCCATTGCAACTAAAGAACCTAACAGCATGACCAAGTTTTAAGAGTAACAGCAACAGAAAATGATGGCGTCTACGTCCTCACCTCCCCATGTGCCCGTCCACAGACACCATCCACATGTAGTGCACATGTTTGGTTCCTTTTTTTGCTTTGTTGTGTTTCCGCTGCCCGTTGTGTGCAAGGGAAGTACTCGCAAAGTGTTGTGCTAAGAGATTGTTGGGTTTTTTAAAAGTAAAAATCACTTTGCAGCAGGTTCTCACCCAATAACTGGTGCTAGCTCAAGAAACCATCCTCTGACCATCGGAAAGCTTGACTAACAGTGTTGCATAGATTCGGGAGGTTTTGTTTGGGGTCTGGTTTTTAGCAAGGTCTCAGTTCCCCACACCTGGCTTCCTGGGTGCTGCTTCGCCTTCTCCCTGAGATGAACAGCGGCATGCATGGAAAGGTTTTCTACCTGCCCCTTCTGATCCTTCCCTTGCCTCTTTCAGTAGTTTGTAGAGCAAGGGATTTTTAAAGCACTATCGCAAGGAAAGAAGTCATAAGCTTAATTGCTTTGTATCAGACAGCAGTAGATGAGTGAGAATGGTTGACGATGAGTAGATGGTGGTCTGATTTCTCTGACAGAAACCCAGCCAGACTTTCATCTTGACATTTAACCACCCAACCCAAGGCGAAGCTGGTGGAAAACTCTGATATATCCCTGACGTGCCTCAACCAGTATCTCTTTCCTTTTGTTACTGAAGTGTGTTTTATGGACTAGGAAGCATTTTTATGAGTTGAAATAGTCTAAATAAAATGGTGCTATGGTGTTTTAATGTGACTGTCCCTGATCCTGTCTCGCTGAGGTGCTATCAATGTTCTGAAACCACAACCAACCAAAAACAAGGTGGGCTCCAGTCTCTCGGCTTTTTTTGTTCCTCCTCGTTTGGTGCTGTCTTCTTAGACCTCTGTTTACCATGCTGTAATCTGCTCTGAGCAGTTTTTTGTTTTATTGTTCTTCCCTTGGTGGCCAAACAAAGAAAGGCAAGTCAAGAAGGCAGGCCCCAGCTGAAGGGCCTGTCTCCCTTGGCGGGTGCTGTGGTTCACGCCTGTCTTCTCAGGCCCAATGGGAAGGCAAAGACATGCAGTGATTTCTCTGAGGAAGGGGAGTCGGTGCTCCTGCCTTGTCTAGCATGGCCTGGGTCTTGGCCAGAGCTGCACATCTTCCTTCCACAGCCTAGGTGTTTGCGCCCCGGAGTCTCACGGGGGCCATGTAGTGGGTGAGAGGGAGCTTCTTCCTCACTGCCAGGGCTTGGGACTATGGTGGGCAAGGGGCTCGTTCCTGTGCTCCCCCGCCTTGGCCCCAGGGTGGCTTCTACTGCTGCTCAGCCCCTCGTGTTCAGGCTAAAGGCAGGAGCGTTCTTTGTTCCTTGATGTCACTGAGGCTGCTTTTAGTTGGTGCTAAATTTCTCTTTGGGTCCACAGAAGTTGATGTTTTTAAGAACTCAACAGGAAGCTCCATTTTTGCATCATCCACTGTCACAATTTTTTTTAAATACCTCAAAAACAGGACATTGTGACAACTTAGTAGATTCCATGAGGGTCTGATACCTGCAGGTTATCTATTTGATGACATACTTGACCTTGAAGAATCTGAGGTCATTTTGGTTTTCGTTCTTAGTGAAAATGGCAGAAGGCCTAAAGGAAGGAATGTGGTTGACTCTGTTTCCTTTTTAAGTTTTGCTTTTGAATAAAATGTGAATTTCCTATGCCCATCTCATTGAGCTTTCTCAGTCACCGTTGCTCTCGTTTGCGATGACTCCCTCAAGATCTAGTTTATTAGCCAGCTGCATCTGCTGTAGCACTTGGCTGACTCAACATGTCCTGGACCAAATTAACATTTTTGAGGTATGTGCCTCAGCATAGGTTATACAGTCCCACACCTACACATGCATAGCTTTCTCCATGAGTGCGGGCTGCCTGGCACACCCGGCACTTCCTCCCACAGAGCTGCCAGCAAGAGCAAAGCAATAGGCTTCTCCCCTGAGCAGAGACCTCAGCGCAGAAACGCCAGGTCTGAAGATGATTTTTGCCTAAGAATCAGCAAGCTATTTGGCCTACTTCCTCATTTGCTTCTATTCTGATATCAGGGATGCTTTTTGTAGTGGTATTGTTTGTACTCTCCTCATTTTGACTAACCTGTTTTTCAGGGGGAACTCATCACTCTTCACATGGGGACTTCAGATATTAATTGGCTCATCTGAACATTCCAAATTTTCTTAGTTCTAATACCTTTTCTTTTTTTTGAGGGGAAAAAGGGGGAAAAAACAGGAGTGATGTCATTTCTTTTTCATGTATTTAATTAAACTAGGACTGGTTGTCTTGTCACATATTAACTCATTAGACTTAATCTAGAACCCTTGTAGCTTTCTGCTGTGTTTTATTTCTTATCTCTTTGAATTCCTGTTTGGTTACTTGGCTTCCAATGGAGGTGAATTTAACAACCATACTTGAATATTCCGTCTTGACTTTGTAAACTGTGGCTACTTGAAATGAAGTTTATCTGGGGTTGATGGATGAATGATAGATTTTTGCAATGTCTCAAGGCAATAGGATGTGTATTAAACTGTAGATATTCTTAGTACAGTAAATTTATGCTGATAATTTTATTTTGTATAATTTTATCTTTTTGTTAATATTTTTTCTTCCACTTTATTGGTTTGCCTCCTGAGCTACCCCTCCTTACCCTCCCTTTTCCCCAGTGTTTCAGTAAATTTAATTTAGGGTGCCTAGAAATTGCAAGTATGTATCTTTTTTTGATTTGTATTTTATTATAATTTACACAAACAACTGGGTTTGTGAACTGTATTACTCCTGGTATCTTTAAAATATTGTGGGTGTTTTAATAAATTTTATATTTATTTTTTGCACTCAAATTCAGTGTGGGTTCTTTTTTCCCCCCGTTGAACTAGAGGTCCCCTGCAGTGTCACCTTTTCATCACAGAGAGGCCCAAATTAAGCTAATGCAATGACAGCACCTTTCCTGGTCCACTGTGCCACCTGGATAAAGTGATTCTCAGGGTCTCTGCTAATGCATGTGAGAGGAGCAGAGGCCTGTCTCCTTCTGTTTTCGTTCCCCTTTGTCCCCCTTTTTCATTCAACTTGGGGCACTGTCCTCCCGTTAACATTCTGATGTTATAACTGACAAGAATTAGCGAATCCTGCCTAGTTCTGATGGCTTGGACATGAATGTAGTAGGAAGAGGCAAAGGGGGAACCCTAGCTTCTGCTGTCTGAGTTCCCAGTCTCATGCCTGGAGCTCTTTAATTCAGGTCGCCAATTCTGGTGGTGGCTGTTCCTACAGAGGGAACTCTGTTGAGGAAGGAGATTGCCAGGGGTGTCACTCATGATGTCATTCACATACATACACGTATATATGTAGTTCTCCAGTAGAATATAATGTTGACTTTTTTCACATAACATATCTAAGTATCAGTGATTCAGAGCCATGTCTTGTTACTAGTTGCCTGGCATTTCATTGTATGGATACAGAAGCATCTGTTCATCCCTGTATTACCAAGCTCTTCAAAATCCCTTCTTATTGGAATTACAAAACAAATTCATCCAAATCTGCTTCCTTATAACCCCCATGCACACGCACATAGCGTGCATTTCTATAAGCAACAGTCCTCCTCTACCACATGCCTGTATCCTTAACCCCACACTCTCCTGTCCTGGGTCCTGTCCACTGTGCCCCCGCAGACCATACCTAGAATGTCATTCTTCATACTGGGGTCTCCAGACAGGACCACCTTGTTGCAGGTGAGATCTGGCTGATTCAAAGGAAGCATAGGAAGTGCAAGAAGCCCTGTGATCTGGAGATGACATTTGTGTAAATTACACCTAGGTGCATTAGGGTTTTAAGCAGCTAAGCCATAGTGAGAGCTCTGGAAAGAGCTGGCGCTCTCAGTCCTGGTTGCATGGTGTCGTGTGAGCTGTTCCAGCTCCCTGTGTCTTTATCTCTGTCCATTGACAAGGCTGGGGCCTGGGATAAAGCTCAGAGGTGTAAGTGCCTCCTTGGCAAGCACAAGGTCCTGAGTTCAATGCCCAGTATTAAAGAAAAGGCGGATGATACAACCTAAGATTGATACAAGGTTCAAATAAATACAAAATACAAGGAGTGCCTAGCATTCTGGACATGGCAGGCAAGAAGAGCCATCATTCTTCTTGAGGTACTCAAAGCTTCTGGTCACTGAGACTAAGGACCAAGGCTAGTTTCAGACCATATGGTGACCCTACTCCTGAAACACTGCAAACCAGCTCCCCCTGCTGGTAGCTGGGCCACCCCTTACGCACTTCACTTGTCACCTGAAGTGTAGCTCTGTGTGTGTGTGTGTGTGTGTGTGTGTGTGTGTGTGGTTCGGGACCAAATGTAAGGGTGTTCTACCATCTAGCTATATCACTAGCCTTTTAAATTTTACTTTGAGACAGGATCTCACTAAGTTTCCCCAGCCTGTCCTTGAACTTGCAATCCTGCCTCACCTCAACCTGAGTAGCTAGGATTACAGACGTGCGCCATCACACCTGCCAGGTTTACCCACTTTAAATGGACAGTTGATTCATCCCCACTGCCATTTCAGCTCTTCACTCCATCAGAGTATTTTCTGTCTCCATCCCCTACATAGCTTGAAGCCTTATTTCAGGTTCTCCTGATCTGTGGGCTTCCTGATTTCAGAGGGGCATTAGTTAGGTTTGTGCCTTACCATGCACACAACAGGCATTTGCCATCTCGGGGGAGCAAAGAGCCCCTGACAATGTGTTCAACCCATATAACCCAGTGCCTGCTCCTATGAGAGCCACAGGGATACCAGAGAAAACATGAAAGGCAGAGCTGTATCAAATTCCAGACCTCTCCAATCCCACCCCAGGCCCACTCTGGAGATCTCATTCTCCTCCTGCTGAAAAGCCCCACCTCAGCCACATGGTCTAGCCTAACCAGTCCTCCACAGCAAGCAGCCTCCTGTGTCCTCACCCTTAATCCTTGTACTGCACCCCCACCTTCCATTCTTTCTATTGGAACCCCTTGCTGCTCCTCAGCAAGAGGAGATGGTCTCCTTACCCAGACCATCTTTCTAAAACCCAGATTGATCCTATATCTCAGTAATATTGCTTACTGCTCCCACCCCCAATTTAATACAGCTTAAGGCACACAGCACTTTGCCCCAGGGCACCTGGCCCCAGTTTGTATCTCAAGTACCCCCTTTCCACAGCTGCTTCCCACTTTACCCTGCCCTCCACACCATCCAATCACCACATTCTGTGGGTGTAGATGACCTCCTCACTTCAACTTGTCACCTTGTGGAGCTGTCTTTCAGCCCCGGAAGCCTGGTCCTCACTGACCTCTCTGAAGATCACATAGCGTATGTCTCCCACTTCCTGAAAACCTTGGGCTCCATGGCAGGAGACCTGAGGTCTTCTGTCCTTGGCCTGGGTCCTTTGGAGCCTCCATGTCCCTTAACTACTAATGCCAAGAGAACTAACTGAGCCCCACAACCTACAGACTTTCCCTTCCTGGCCCTGTTCAGCCATCACACCGGGACTGTGACCCTAGTGTCAAGGTTTAACAGCCAGATCCAGCCCTGGCCACCCTGGTGATTTGGGGTTGCTGAGTAGGTCTATGTGTCTGTTTTGGAGATCCAAAGCTTTAAATATAGCACAACTAAAACCAATCTTTAACTCTCTATCAAATCTCCCATCTGTCTCCTGGTCACATTCTGACATCCACCAAATCTGCTCCCTCAGTATCCTCAACCCTGTCCCACTTTGCCACTAGTATTAGCATCCTGCATTGCACAGTTGTGTCTGCGTTTACTGTACAACTTTGGGGAAAGCCATTCATACATGCTACCATAGGAGCCTTGATCTCTGACAGGCTCCTCCCCCTTTGGGCAGGACATGCTGGAGGAGACCACACAGAGGCTTCTTATACTCTGATCAAAAAGTAAGACCCTTCAAAAAAAATTAAATGGAGCTGGGGATATAGCTCAGTGGCACAGTGCCGCCAGGCAAGCAGGAGGTCATGAGTTTGATTCCCAGAACCAAAAAGAAAGATTTAATGGCTTGCAAAGCCTGTAACTAGGAAGCAGTATAGTCTTAAACCCAGGTTCATCTGATGCCAAAGTCTGTATCGTTTCCAAACACACCCATTTCTTTTGCACCTTAAGGCCCAGACACACAGTGGACACTGCCCTCACTGGTAGGAGTCTACCCACAAACACAGCCGAGGTAACACAGGTCTACAGGCACAAGGTGGCTCTGCAGGAGGACTAGTGCTCCTTAGGGCCTTTTCAACAGATACTGATGTCTGCCTTAGTTTTATGAAAGCCAATCTCCTTACCCAGACCATCTTTCTAAAACCCAGATTGATCTTATATCTCAGTAATATTGCTTACTGCTCCCACCCCCAATTTAATACAGCTGTCAGGTTAAGGGACACAGCTGCACTTTGCCCCAGGGCACCTGGCCCCAGTTTGTATCTCAAGTACCCTGCAGGCCATTCAATGCCAGTGACTGCTTCCTTAGTGGCCTCCAGGCTGACAGTAATGCCAGCCTCCAAAATCTTACTCCTTTCAATTCCATTAAAATGTTTACATAAGCTATAGATCTACTCCAAATAAGAACAAAAAAGATCAAGATTCTAGTCAAAGATTTATAATAAGAAACTAGCTTATCTAAAACCATGTAAGAGGCTTTGTATGACCAAAGAACAACAAGCATTCAAAAACTAGCAGCCAGGATTTGTAAGAACCATGAAAGGTTAGACAGCCCTGTAACATCCTTTTTTAAAAGATTAAAAAAAGACACCTCACCTGCTCAACTGAAGCAAGATTACTAGATCCAGAGGTATCTGCTGAGTTAAAAGCACAGGTGATGCTACTGACAATAGAATAAGCTGCTAGGAAACAGCTGTAGAAGATGAAGAAATCTGCAGTGAAGAGCTGAGTGTATGCTTTGGGGGCAGGGCACCCGCTTAGCACACGTGGACTCCGGTTTTGCTCCCCAGCACTGCAAACATGAACAAGCATCAGAAGGGAGTGCTGAAGCCGGGCATGGTGGCACATGCCTGTAATCCCAGCACTCAGGAGGCTGAGGCAGGAGGATTGTTGTGAGTTCGAAACCAGCCTGAGCTACAAAGTGAGCTTAGGCTAGCCTGAACTGCATAGTGAGACCCTGCAAAAAGACAAAAAAAAAGAAAGGAGTGCTGAAATCCCTCTTCAGGGGACTGGGAGAACCCAGCAAAGGCCACCAACTGGTTCTGAATTCAGTAACCAAAGGACTCTAGGAAGAAAAATGGTCTGAGTGAGGCCCAATGAGAACAGAAGCCCCCAAAGCACTGAAGACCGTGGCTCCGCCCACCAGGAAGTAAGAATCCCAGAAATTAACTCCTTCTCAGCAGTAGTAGGATTTCGGTAAGCGCATCTTGACCACTGAGCCACACATTCTCACTGGAAATCTGGACTGAAGCTGTAGTCCTGCGGCAGTGGACCCTCCGTTCCCAGCTCACACTGAGCACCGTGCTCTAGGCAGTGCTGTGCTCAGCACCCCAGAGCCAGGCCCCGCTTCCGGGACACAGTGGGGCAGATGAAGCCCTGAGCTGGGCCCCCGTGGAGGGCAGTGGGCACATAGCGAAGCAGGCCAGATCCACCAGCTTTTATAAATGTGCAGGGCTGGGGCTGGTCAGAGGCCACAGATCATGAGGAACCTGGTGGTTGTGGTGAGCAGGGAGATGGTGGTGGTGGTGGTGGTGGTAGTGGTGGTGGTGAGTAAGGAGGTGGTGGTGGTGGTGGTGG
>PVKA01051061.1:0-12385 GCA_004027165.1 Ctenomys sociabilis
TTTACACATGTGTGTCTGGTTTATTTCACTTATGAGTATATGTTCAAGTGGCATCCACTTCAGTATAAATGCTTCAAACTTATCATTCTTAATAGCTGAGTAATACTCCATTATATAGAAAAACCACATCTTTTTCAACCATTCCTCATGTGATGGACATCTTGGTTGTTTCTGCAAATAGTTTTGTTTTGGACTGTTCATGAGGTGACAGACATGAGCACAGCCATCTTTCCTGCAGGAACATAAATGTGGTCACCTTTTGTACAACTGTGGAATGAATTTGTGTAATTCCTTCCAGATCACATGGGTGCTATGCTGCAAGTAAATACGTAAATAAATGTGTCTTAATGTAGCCACTCTATAACTGAAACCTTGCCTCTGTAGCTATTACACTTAAACTAGTCACTATCATTTTTTCTTCTTGTTACATCCTTTATTATTCTATTTAAAACTGGTTAGTGTGAAGAGTAGCACACAATACGTTTTATTGTAGGACTAAATGCTCATCTTAGAATGGATCTTTCCTATGGATGGTTTGAAAACAGAAGCAAGTATTTTGCTAGGATATTTCTATTTTGTTGTTAAAAAAATTCAGCTATCAAATGCATATGTTCTGATATATGTGATTTCTGTGTTCTTATACTGATGTCTTACTGAAATCTGAAAATGTATTTGTTATTAAAAATTACATTACTCTCTAGATTATTGTCCCCATTTCGTGCGGTTATTTTGATAGGAAACTTACATCCTATCTACTGTGTGGTCTTCATATTTTACCTACATTTTGATTAGTATATTCCTGTAGAACAGTAGGGAACTGTTTCTTTTTTAATTTTTTTAACATCAATATATTTCAGTGAGTCTATCAAATAAATCACTCATATTAAAATCATAAAAAATAGAATGTATATTTTATGAACTGAATCATTATTTATACTGAAAATTGTTCTATTTCTTCCTGCCCTCCATTCATTGGGTAGGCCAGTATCAGATGACTTGTGGATCTGTTCTGTCTAATTTACCTTGAATATTTTCCTTCTTTGCTGTATAATAAAAACAAATAAATTGAGAAACTGTCACTATTTTAAGATTATTTATATATTGGATTGACCTTCATCAAGTCATATAGATTGTCCAGTACTAAAGAGATGCACACATATATTAGCTTCGATTTTATTTACAAAGTATAATGAAGGTTTCATATTTCTACTTCACTAAGAAGATTGTCTAAACAAAAGGCAGCAGCATCTGCTGTCCTCACTGAAAGCTTGTGAGGATTAACCAGACATTTGAAGTTAGGTGGTGCAATTTTATGAAACTTAAAGCAAAAACAAGATATGACTTTCTTTTGAAAGGCATATATCTTTTTCTGTCAAACCAAACTTAAAGCAGTCAGCATGATACATATTTTTGAGCTAACTTCCTGGCTTTCCTGGACATGTCAAATTATTGATGTTCCAATATGACGGATATCTAACATTGAAGGAATCAAGTAGGTGGGAAAAAATGTTGCCAATTTTCAATTATATGTTAGAACATGAGCATAGGGTAGTCAAGAAAGAAAACCAGAGGTTCAGGTTGCATTTAACTATAAACTTTAGAAACAAACCAATTTTTATCTATGTATCACTTATTCCTTAACTTTATTAATTTAATTCACTCAAACAATATTTGGAACATATATCCATCTCATGAACTACAAAATAGAGCGACTTATTTGTTACTTGTTCCTGATCAAGTGCTCAGGGTGGGCACTTGATCCTTTCCAAGCCTCATCCTTTGTTCCTCCCTTTTCCTCACCCTTCATTTCCAAGTTTCCAGTGCTCTTTGTGATCTCCACTGTCTCAGGTGTGGCCTCTTCTCGGCAAGTCCACTTCTTGCCTTGAATGCTGCGCCCAATCCTTGCTTTTCACTATCTTTCTTGATGTCTACCTTCCCTGTCATCCAAAGACCACAAGAAATAAAAGCATGTGAACTGCACCCACAGCACTCCATTGCCAAACCTTTCTATTGTCCTTAGTTCTAAAATACTTGGTCCCCGCCTGCCTCTTCCTGGCCAGGTTCTGTCCACTTGGCATTCTTTCAGTTCCTGAAATACCCCAGTAATGTCCTCCTGCAGCATCTTCATGCAGTGAACAGCTCTTTCCAATTATTTAGGATTCAGCTTAAACTGCACCATTTCCATCTACTTTGACAAGGACCTTCTGACTGACTCACATAGGCAGTCACTACCATCTCCTAGAGTACTTCATTGTATGTTTGTTATTAATTGTGGTAAATGCTATGAATGAAGCAAAAAGATTTCCTTTGAAGAATGTGTTACAATTGCCATTTGAGTCTTTGTTGCCTATTTCTCAGAAACATAGGCACGCTCTCAGAGAGTGCAGAAAGCAGGCCTGTGCAGTTAAGTTCTGGCTCATAGTACCCATTGGTGCCAAGCTTGCCCATGGTATGTCTGAGTGAGTACATGGATGATGAATGAACAATAAAAGAAAAAGTATGAAAAAATAGATTGGAGAGTTTTGGAACTTACTGGATATAAAGTTTAGTAGTGATTTTTATTCACTCTGCATGCCACCATGCCATGTAAGTAGTTCTGTCTTCTATGAGTGAGGTTTTTAGAGACAGTCCCAATTTCCTCAACTCAAAGAAAAGAAATGAGAGCAAATGACCACCACATTCTCTTTCAGCTCTGAAACTCCCAGCAGTTCTGGCACCATGCCCTAGGCTGGGCAGATGCTAAAAATGCAGCATGTGGTGAAGGCATCTCTCCTCCATGGAAGAGCCAGCTCAGTTCAAGCGGAGGATCTCGGAAACCTTTACAAAGGGAAGGCTAACTGGAAGCATGCTGACAACACTGAACTGTGTGGACCTCAGGCTCTGCTCTTTTAGTTCAAGATAAACCAGGTTACTGGTGAAGCCAGCTGTGTTCTGGGTTTCACCATCCCCTCCCCCACCTGTTTTCACCTCTATCTGCTTCTCCACCAGAGGGGAACAATGCAAGTATGTACCAGGGTAGGAGCAGGCTTCTCAGTAGATATCTGTTCAGTAGAACTTCGAAAGCAGTCCTGGAACATCCACTAACATCTTTTCATGGCCCTTTATCCCTTGAAACTTGTTGAGAGAGCTAAATTAAAGTTGCCTACCATTAATCTTTGTACTCTGCACTGTAAATCAAAGGAATGAAATACTTCTCATCACGATTCAGATCCCAAACAGGTAAAAATTACAACATAAAACAAAATTTAATACTGGCGTTGCCCCTGTCACCTAAGCCATATATTCTTGACTGAAGTAATCAACAAGGGGTGTACTTGTGCTGTAACTCAGTGATTGTTTCAGAGGCTGTGGGGTTTGAAAATACATTCCATTTTTACCATCTCCATACTTCAAAACAAGTGCAGTAAATACATGGGCATCATTTTTACTTGATTCTTAAAACTGTAATAGTTTTGATCCACTTTCTATGACTGTTTTGCAGTTTCACTCTGCATTGACAGTTTCCTTAACACACATGCAGGTTGTAAAGATGAACTTTCTTCCCTGTCACAGAGCATTCTTGGTGAGGTATTTTTATTTGCAAGTTGCACTTGACAACAGTTTCAGAGAAGTAAGATGAGAAAATAAAGAATTGGACAAGGAGTCCAGGGAGCTAAGCTCTGCTGGGGGTCCTGATATTGATTTGTGGAGCCTCGTGTCATTTTTTTCCCCTCTCTGTGCTTCAGTTCTGCCATTTACAAAATATGGATTTCAGACCATATTGTCAATGTGTGTAACCAGTGAAGTCACTCATTACAGATAAAGGGCCAGCACTGATCAAATGTGTCCCACAAGCACAGCACTGTGATGAAGACCTCCTGTGTGAGTGTTTACAGCACTTCCCAAGTGCCTGGGAGGGGACGAGTAAGTGAGCATGCAGAATTTACACACTGCGTGAGATAGAAGCCACTGCATCGCAGCCTCACATTTTCTTGCAGTCACCTGTCTTGAAGTTGTAGATTTATGATAGCTGCACATCTTTCTCTAAAATTGCACCCCAAATTTTAGAGTCGCACATAAATATGGACAGTGTTTTACTAGAGAAATGTAAGCAAAGAAGAAAACATGATCTTCAAAATAAATCTTACTGGTTAAGGTTTCTAATGCTACCCCAAACACAAGCCAAATGTTTTGTTACATAAGAATGTCACTGGGGATGGGATGGTGCAAGCCCCACTCTGCCCAGCTGTCACAGGAATGAGAAAGAAGTCATTATTCCTGACCTCAGACTCTAAGCTGTGAAATGAGTAAGGGGGACTGTCCCTTAGCTGGCCACCACTGCTGAGCATGCAAGTCACTTGGTGATGGGATACATTCTCTTCGAGGAAGGGAGAGCACCCTCCCATTTCAGACAGGCTCGCCATTAGTTCTGCCCTGGGCCTGGGTTGATGAGGCCACTTTTGTTGTCCTCAGTCACTGGCACTAAAATCTCAGGTTGTTGACTCCTACGCTTGCTTTGTAGCAAGTCAGGCAGTTCTTTTATTTGATATGTTGTGTCATTTTGCCTGTGCAGTTGTTGTACTTCCTCCTTGAGAGTCCCTCCTGGCAGATCCCTAACCCTCACAATTAGGTACCCCATCGTTTTCTGCCTTTAGAAAGAATATTCAGCATATTGGTATTGTAGTAGGCCATTGCTTCAGTAAAGGAGGGCTAATAAAGATACAGTCCTGGAAACTCACCAGTTTATGCTTTGCATAAAGTCTTAAGACTGTGTGTGTGTGTGTGTGTGTGTGTGTGTGTGTGCGTGCGTGCATGCGCGCGCGCGTGTGCAATTACCTGTAGATCTTTAGAAGCACAGGAAAGATTAGCTGGGGGGGTTCCATTATTCAGGCAAAGGGGTGTGGCTAAATGAACTCTGTAAGAACAGATGTGAGGAAAAAGGAAAGAAACCAGCCCCCAAAGCTAGACATTTACCAGTTGTTTAAATGCCCCCTAATGACTACTTGTGAAATTTTCTCCCAATCAGTTATTCTTTTTCATTTGAAGTGTTAGTAAAAGCTTTAACTATGAATTGGTTGCAATAGCATCATAATTATAAGATAGAGGAAGAGGACCCTGCTGTCTTACCAGAGATTTAAAGTAAAGAGAAAACTGCCTGCATATCATGGTGTGTACATTAAGTATTTCAGCCTTAACATAACACATTTCTTATTGCAAATGTAAGGAAGCTTCCACCATATGCCAACTCTATAATAAACATAAATGCTGTAGCGGTATAATTAATAGCGAGCCATTTTCATTCTTAAAACCCTAAAAGGGAGTATTTTTCACAAAAATTCAAAGGATAATGGCAAAATAAATTCAGCAAACACTGCAATACATCAATTTGATCCCACTTTTCAAAAGTCAGTGTGCAAAATTTTGGGCTTAAAAATTAATGTCACTGTCATAACAGATTCTTCTTTTTCTTTATTGCATTTAAAAAATTGTGATCTCTCCTACTTTATTTTAGATGATTCATCTTGCAACCACGTTTCTTCTGGAATATATATCTCCTTTATATACCTCTAAAATATACACTAGATAGATTCACAAAATCAGATATTTTTACATAGAATTTTCTGCCTTCTTCCCATTTCCTATTGGCATGCATCCTATTGCTTTAAATAATGCGGATGACAAAAATTGCCAACACTTACCTAATGCTTAGTGTCTTTTTAAGGTCTTTGCATTTAATCATGAACATTCTTGTCAGGGGAATTATCTTCTTGTATAAATGCTAAAAAGGAATCATAGAAAAATTAATCAACTAGTTAGTGATGAGTGAGATTGAGCCTTACTATCCAGTCCCAGAAGTCATGTTCTAGGCTCCCTCTTCCCCTCCCTATGGGCTCATTAACAATACTCCCATATCTTGATGCCATTAAGTTTTACAGAAATGAACTGTCTGCCTCTAGATCTGTTTTCTGTAGTGCTGCAGGCCTATAATCCCAGCACTCTGGTAGGCTGAGGCAAGAGTTACAACTTCTACTTCTAGACCATCCTCAGCAGCTCTGTGACATAGCCTGGGGATGAAGTGAAGGTTCTGGGTCCAATGAACACTACTATGACTACACACACACACACACACACACTGACACCACCACCATCACCACCACCACCACCACGTAACCATAATAATAATCTGATTTTTTATTTTTGTTGAAAATTTACATGAAATATGAAATGTAGAGAAATGACAAGACTAGTTCTCGAAACTCCTGAGCTGGCTTTGCTAAGTGCTCCATTTGTGGTCTGCACCATGCCTAACATGGCATCTACCCGTGCTGGAGGCTGCATGAGGACCCAGTCATCTTCACATAGTTTGCTATCATGATTTAAGTTTAATTATCTTATAATATTTAAAACACAACATTGTAAATACAAACATGCCCTGATACATGATGAATTAATAGTATGTATTACAACCTGCAGAATTTAAAATGCCTTGAATACAAGATGTTATTACAGCAAGTACTGGAGAACTATACAAGAAAATTTGCTTTTTTACGAGAATTTACTTGCACATGATATCTGTTCTTAGGGTTTTGTTGTATTTTTTAAATCCAAGAAAATGTTTACAAAGCATAAAGCAATATGCTCATTTTTCCTATTTTACTTGAACTTTTTCACTTACGTTTTTGCTTTCTGCACTACTTTTCACTGAAAATAAGTTGCTGACATGTAGCACAGTCATTTTTCTCTGTTACTCAGTTCTTTTCTATAATTTTAATTTTCATAGATCGAAAATTAGTTTTGTCTTGCTTACCATTCATAATGACCTCAGCATTTTAAAACTGATTTAGCTCTATTTTTATTTAACAATAAATGTTGTAACACAGTTCTATTCATTCATATCTTCAGTGGTTGTTGCCTTCCTTTCTTGTTGTCTTCATCTCTTGCTGCTCTCCTTCCTCTCTTCTCTCCTTCCATCCCTTCCTTACTTCCACAAATATGACAGTCCATCACACCCACACCATGGTATAGATCCAAAGATGAATAGCTACACAGCCGATACTTGGGAAACACACACATCCAATGAGGACAAAGCCAGGGTGGGCTAGACAGGCCCCAAGTGGGCAAGTGGCTGAATGCACTGTTGAATCAGCAGATGCCTGTGAAGGAGGCCGAGCAGGGAGCTGAGCAGAAAGAAGACACAAAGTTTAGAAATGCAAATACGTGGTCAGGAAATTCTAACCCTAGCAGGCAATAAACAATTGACTGCAGCAAGAAATGGTTGCCGGAAGTCCAAACCAGAACAGGAGAGAGAAGTGTCTGATTCCGGAATGAGAAAGGCCTGGTGTTCCATCTTTGCAAAGTTGGATTTTACTCTGAAGATTTAAGAGCCTTTAGAGAATTCAAAGAGCAGAGGAAAACTGCTCTGAGTTAAAAAAAAATAACTTTGGAAATCAGTCAAGGGAGGAAGTGACTTGGATAATGTGGAAAGACATAGGATACTAGCCGTAATGAGAGTGAAAAGGAATGATCCTGCTTAGAAAGATGGAAGGGGGTGCTGTTAAGGAGAATGACATGACAAGCAGCAGAAAAGTATAAAAATGAAGTATAAAAAGTAAATCCATATTAATATGTTGAGCTGTGAAACTCTCAAGTCAACAACTTCTGACATTGGATAACCCACTATTATTATGGACTGCTGGACTATATTGAATTATTTTTCTGAATTCATGCACCTACAATAACTGACAAAACTAAACAAAAGAAGGGGGATAGAAATGAAGGACCATTTTGTATATAAATATATTCAAAATAGTTAGAATAGATATACAGCTACTTTCTCTTAATTCAAAGAATAGAAAGATTTGTACTAATTGCGTTTGGACAGGATATCATGTCTGCATTTTGTGCTATGAATAACCACTAAGAAGACAACAATATGCAATGTACTAATTATTGAAACTGTCCTACTAATTGGCTTTGAAACTGTCTCATTGCTATTTGTTTCTCACTAAAATTATTTTTAAAAAAATGAATGGGAGGACTGCATAGCGCAGTAGAGCCAGACAGGCAGCTGCAGCGAGCTGTAAGTTTCCATTTGAATGGCTTGGTGGAGGGTGCTGTGAAGAAACTGGAAGGAGAGCTGTCACACACGGGTCACTCCGATTCTGAAATGCTGAGATTCCACAGTCACGGAGCACCTGGATTCAGAAGGAAAGCCATCATCACTAAGGTTGGGGATGGCTCACACCTCATTGAGATTTATTTCTACTATTTCACATTGGTTTAGAGAGCCTAAAATATGGAAGTAAGGAATTAATAATGCACAGCCATCAGTGGAAAGAAGAAAAATACTATTCTGCAATATTATTATGTTTCAAAAACAACAACAAAATCAAGACATTTAACTAAATACTGTTAGAAGAATCATAGGAATTGGGTAAGGCTAATATATATTAAAAAAAATATATATATATATAAAATAAATATGTAAATGAAATTACTTTTTCTTGGACTGTCAGTGCCATGCTAAAAATAAAAATGGAAAATATGGCAAAGAGAACAAAATTATGCAACTTATGAGAAAATATAGTAAGAAAACCACAAAATCTAAATAAATTAGAAATTTTTAGTAAATAAGCATAATATTTCAGATTACTGGATTGTATGCTATAAATATTTCAAATTTGTTACAGCTGAAGAGAAATGTAAATAAAACATGAACAGAAATGAGAAAAATATTTGTAAACATTTAAAAGATAATGCAAATCAAATTGATAAAAAAGACACATGCCACAAATCCAAAAAAAAGTTAAGAGGTAATAAATACACGATTATATACTGCCATCTCAAAGTTGTTCTTTTAAACCACAAGTTAAGGAAGTAAAATTTTAAAATATCCATGAGATATCATCCTCTGTCATTAACTATGCAAAGATCATAAGCATCCAGTAATACAAGTTTTAGCAAGGCAGGACCAGACCTTAAATGCTATGTTCAGTACTGCTGCTGAACTGCTAGCATTTCACTTCCTAAATACTGGCTACCCTGAGCCCCTTCCTTTTCCACTCTCTCTGACTAGGCTCTTTCATTTTCTAGATGCATGAATACGATGGCCAATGCATGGCCCAGGGATGTTCCTGCCTGCAACTGCTTTCTTTATTATCAGATTATAGAATATTATTTAGGGGATGGGCATAGCAAATCAGTACTTCTTTGTACTTCAGTTGGACACATAAATACCGAAAACTTTTTGAGATGTTATATGACTATGTCCACTATAATTCAGCAACTGAGTATTTTCAACACCTAAGACCATTTTATTTTTCAATCTTGAAAAATAATATCAGCAGCATATGCAATACAGGTATAAAGACCCTTAAAACAGCATGATTTATATATCCCAAAACTATAACCAACCCAAATGCTTACCAGTGAGAAAATAGTTATAGGCATTCCCGTTACCGTATATTCAGACAATGGAAGCTTTTATAGTTACTTAAAAGGACAAATTAGATTTATGTATATTGATCTGGCAAGATATGCATTGCACACTGTTTAAAAATGAGTATCACTGTGTAATTGTGTACTTTGTGCTTAAAGTTATATGTACTTTCTGCTTAGAAGAATGCTAGTCTCATTTTAATAGAAGAATATATAGCTCTCTCTCCTTGTCTCATAGAGTGTGAGCATAAATCTGTATAGTGTGAGGACAGATACGTTGCTGACTATAGAGGAAGGCCTGGTGAGGAGGGCATGTGCATAGTGTTAGATTATTTTAACAAGCTTTTTATTTTTGCCCTTCCGAAGTTACTTAAAAGTGCCATCCTCCAAAGTAGAAACAAAATGGTGGATGTAATAGTGTATGACGAGCTAAACACAAGTTACATCATTAGGTGAAAAAAGAAAACAATAAATTTTTTGATTCACCAAAGAATACAACATTTTGTTCTATGTGTCAATTTCACCTAGAACATTGGATTTTTAAGATTTTTAGCTGTGACTTGTCCTTAGAAGAAGTGAATGAAATCCCTTCCCCAAGTGCCTGAGTTCTCAAATCCATACTTCAAGTAGCATAGTTTGGGTTTGACAAAATCCAAATAAATGTATTTTTTCTTTGTAATGTATTTGGTTGTTGCAGGGTCTCACTACACAGTTCAGATTTCTGGTGATCCTCCTGCTTTCAGCCTCCCCAGTGCTGGGATTTCAGAAGTGTGCCACCATGCCCAACTCTGGCAAGCTCAGGCCACCCTGGGTGTGGGGCTGGAGCACCATGTGGTACCAGGGATTGAACCACGGTCCCTGCGCTTGCCCAAGCTTGCCTAAGCAGCCACATTAGTCCCCTGAGCTATCTTGCTGGCCCTAAAATCCCATTCGTAACTCTCTGCTTAGCTTTTTAAATTATAAGCATTTGTATAGCAAGTTTAAAACAAATGCTCCTTGCAGTATATGTTATCTTTTTTTCATTGTTTTGACAGTAACTTATCTTTAGCATCATTAGCTTTTTTAGCAAGAATTTATTTTGGTATGACAGCTCAAAACTAATGTAACCTAATCCTACCTACCAACACAAAATTCCTTTACTGTCCTCTTCCTGTGTACCTCCCTACTCTAGCCAAACCTGATTGTTGGCCAATTCTGTAAATGTAGTCTAAATTCAAGCTTATATTATCCTTTGGCACCAGCCCTCCATGTCCATGCATGTGCACACATACAAGCACTTTGTGTGCAAATCTGATTCTTTCCTCTAGATCTGATTCTAACACCATCTCTATAAATAAATCTTACCCTGGTTCATCAGTTGGAAAGAGTCTTGCCATCTTTGTTTTTTATTTCCATCATGTTTCTTAGCACATTTATGTAACTCTATAGTGAATTGTATGGTTGTCTCCTCTCATCTCCTGGACTATTAGGGCTGGAAAGTAAAACTCATGCTCACATCTTGATCATTTTAAATCTGTCTGGGAACCAAGTGCAGGGCCTTCTAGGTCATAGGCTCCAATAAATGCCAAATTGAATTGATTTTGACCTAACTATGGTGGCAATCTGAAACACTGTGTCCTTTCTGGCTTTGGATCTTTATAATGCAATTTTGCTTCTGTACAAATGTGTTTCAATCAGTCTACAAAAAATAGTCCATAATTCTTATTGCTAGCTTTCAAATGTTTTCTGCTATAAAGGATTCTAATGTATATCTATTTAATAAAAGAACAGTGAATATTTTTCCTATTTTAATTATGAATTGGATAGTACTAATGAATTAAACTTACCGTAATTTGTTTAGTGTATTTTAATACCTTAGGCATTTAAAATTTCAGTTTATGATTTTATAGTTCACCTAAATTTCTCTATTAGGAGGTATCAGTTTTTAGCTTTTTTTTTTTAGAATAAATAATATATACAACATATAACAGAACTTTAATGCCACATGTGAACTTTCTAAATAATGGTAATTAAGATGTTTAGTTGAATAAAATAAGTTCACAGGTACTAACATCTCTTTTTCACAAAGGCTTTTAAAGCCTAAAACTGCCAAATTACAGAAATTAATGAAAATACTGCTCAAAATAATAGCTAGAAAGAATAAAGTCCTGAGCGTTTTAGAAATCTATTTGGTTTACATAGGTCATTTAGTAAATGGTCAATATATGTGTTTTTTCTCATTTTTTTTTCCCTTTCAATGTGGTTTTATTTATCTTACCTATGGTACTTTAACTATTATAAAGGAAGACTGCTCCCCTGGAGTTTACTACTAATGGTTAGAAATTCTCTCCTGGCTGCTCCCCCTATGTGAACCCCTTGAGGACTAAGATTGTGCATCATTCTTCTGTGAATATCCCCTGGTATGAAGTAGATTGCCTGCCCATCAATAATACTGTTAGTATTTACAGAATAAATACTATGTATCCATTTTATTATACCATAGATAAGTTTGTAATATACATTTTGCCCACAAAAATTAAAATGTTTTCCATGTTTTCATAATTACTAATCATGTTATGATTATACATTGAATTTGTAATCAGTAATTTATTTTCTTCATTGTGATACTTGTGATATTTTCCTTAGATTTTTTCTGTCTTAGGGCATTACTTTTACACAGATTAGTACTTCACAATATGACTATGATGAGGGAAAATACTGGCCATGACTTTAACAAACCTGTGTTTGCATTACAGTGCTGTGTCACCACATTCTACATTCTATTATAGTTTTTTTTTCCATTTATTTTTATTTTATTAAAATACAAATGTCAATCAGACAGTTTCAAAACACCTTAACCATACAGAGTCGATGAATTAATACATAGCAAACTGTTTTCATAACGTTTTGGTATTGTACAAGGTGCATACATGATATTATATTTACAGGTTTTTTTATAGCTGAATTATATCAAAAATTCAATAATTAT
>PVKA01051062.1:0-12384 GCA_004027165.1 Ctenomys sociabilis
GAAAAAAAATTAATAATAATAATTTTAAAAAATAATAAATAACATTCCACATTCCCCTCAAATCACTCCCTGTCCTTCCTTGAATTACTGTTCTGTAATACTGGAGATTGAACCTAGGATTTCATGTGTACTACATGAATAAATACAGCTGAGCTAAAAAAAAAAAAAAAAAAAAAAAAAAAAATGAAACATGCATGACATCTAGTGATGGAGTCCTTCACCTAAATTGCTACTTCTCGAGCCTGTCCTTTTGGTCCACATTTCTATCAGCATTCTGCGCTTCTAAGTGTTGATTAGGCTCACTCTTCAAGCTCTGTTTGTAGCATGTGGCTTCCATGTCCAAAACTTCCCGAAGTCTTGTTCCAATGGTTTCAAAACCACACTGCCAGGCATAGTCACAATAACTCATTTTCTATATTATTCAGCTTTTTCTATGGTTGGATACAAAACCACTAACCTACAATTTAAAAGAGGAAAAGTTTATTTTGGCTCATAGTTTTTAGGGATTCAGTTGTTGGTTAGCTCTAAGGCACAATGACATAACATGAGGGCGTGGGACCGAGCAGTAGCTCACATCTAGTCATGAGAGTCAGAAAATGGAGTGCAAAAAGGCAGAAGTCAGGGCCCAGAAAATACCCTGCAAGGTTTGACTTCATGACCTCTGACAAAGACCCACTGTGAAGCCACACATTTGGGGCACATGATTTAGATCTAAGCCAGGAGACTTTTTAGAGGTTCTTATTTTTGTTTTAATGGAAAGATGTTATATCTGAATTTAATGTCTTTAATCAATATAAAATCATTAGAGAAGTTTTAAAATTGAACTTTGGTATTGTGTATAGTTATTAAATTTTTTCATTTTCATTCAAGTATTAAATTTAGTGAGCATAATATTAATAATATTCATAATAGTCCCATGATGCCTTCATAAATATATGTAAGGTTCATTTCTGATATTAGTAATTAGTCTTTTCATTCTTGTTCTATCTAGCTAGAAATTTATTATTATTTTCAAAGAACTAAATTTTAGTTTTATTGATTTTCTTTATTGTTTTGTGTGTTTTTCTATTTTGTTGATTTCTGTTCATCATTATTTTCTTCTTTCAACTGACTTTGGGCTTTTGTCATCTTAAAGATAGTTTGCTTAGAGCCGGCAAGAGCTTAGCAGTCTAAAACGCCTCCTTAGGCAAGCTTAGGCAAGTGCAGGGGACTGCGGTTCGGTCCCTCTCACCACACACCATACCAGCCCCGCCCTCAGGTTGGGCTGGGCTGCCCCCCACCAAAAAAAAAAGTAGTTTATTTAAGGTGATATTACTTCCCTGATTTGAGTCTTCTAAGGTTTTTAGCATAAATATTTAAAATTGCAAAGTTTCTCTTAAGCATCCTACAGCTAGTGTTTATATACATCCTACGTCCTACAAATCTTATAAAGCTGCATTTTACAAATATTTGGGGCTTTTTTTGTTTTCGGTTAATAAAAACATTTAAAAGTTACCAATTAGATTCCTTTGACTCACATGGTTTTAGTTTAGTTTTTTAAGCCTTTTGTGTAATTTTATTGTTATTATTTGCAGTCCCTTTCTCCAACCCTCACCCCTTTTTTTGATAGCAAGGAGTCAACTCAAGCCCTTATGCTTGCCAGGCAGGCACTTATGCCACTAGGCTTTCCAGCCTTTGCCATCCCTTTCTGATAATCCCTATCATCTTGTTTTCTTCTAATCACTATCTTCATTCCTCCAATTTCATGTTTTTTACATGCATTCATTAGTATGATGACTATTTTGATTATTTGAAAGTACATAAATGTCATTAATGCCTAGAAAAAATATATACCTCTTTTGTCTTCTTGTACAGTGTGTAGGGCTGAATACATCTAATCTTTAATTAAAATATCTTTAGTTAAATTTACTAAATTTAATTGGCCTTCAGAATCTTTCTTCAGTTCAGCTATGAGGCTCTACCTTTATACTGTAAAGAGATTTTGAAGTTATATGAGGTTGATTAGAAAAGGCATAGCAGCTAAGCTCCATCCTGGGGATCAAAACTACAAGGCGACAAACAGTATGTAAATAAGACCCAAGAAGATCTATTCGGGGCCTGGATCTTCTGTATGCTCATGCATATCCCTGAATCATAACAGAATAGCTGTAACAAACCTAAAAGGAAGACAAGGGACACATTCTGGGAAGTGTTTAGACCGCATGCTCAGGACAGACTACTCTGCCAGTAGGTGTAGAGCTTATTTAGAATTTTCCCAGCTCCAGCTCATGTCTGGCTATCTACTATGCTCTTTTAAAAGGTAAAGTCAAGATTTTCATTTCTGCAGGGCTTGGGATATGAGAACTAACTCGATATTAACTATCACTTTATGCTTTGCATCCTAATGCCAGGTCTCTTTTAGCTTTACAGCATTTCTCCTCTCCAGCTTTTCCTGGCTTTGTGAGTCTTGAAAAAGTTCCCTCCACCCTTCTCCTGTAACACCAGCACTGAACAGCTGCTACTCTGCCAGCCATGCAGTTTCAACAATCCTTTGAAGAGTTTTCCCCTCCTTTGCCCCACTCCCTACCTGTGGCAAGACACAGCTAAGCATCTGTGAATGTCAGAGAAGACTGCTCAGTAAGTGTGGCTTGTATCTAGCTATTACTCCTAAATCTCATGTGCTCACAGGGGAGGCTTTACAGAGGTGGCCAGATCTAGGGTGTATGACTGTGGACTCATGGTGCATGGTAACTAAATCAGTTTAGCATAGTTCTGCAATGTGGATAATAGAAGACCGACCATGGGTGAAGGTGCCAGCAGCCTATTGTATCCTGGATGGAATATAAAGAGGCAGAAAGAAGGCTAGCTGCTTAGCTGCCTCTTGCTTGCTTAGCCAAGGACTGTTTTCCTGAGTCATGCTCCTCTACCATGTTGTCCTGCCTCAGAGCCAGCTAACTATGGCTTGAAAACACTCTAAATTATAAACCAAAAGAAACCTTTCATCCTTTAACTTGTAGAAGTGGTATATTGTCCCAGTCATGAGAAAGTATCCAAGCAGAGATTTCTCTCTTTTTGTCCTGATTTCAGCCATCCTTTGGAAAAACTTCCAAGAGTAACTTGGAGGGGTTTCTCTACTCTCCTATTCTAGCAACAGGATTCAATCTACTATTGTCATAACCCTACGCAGGATAACAGCACAGTATTATTCAGTGAGACTTGTTCTATGGCTTGTGATCTTTGGGATTCTGATTATTCTCAAGTACCCACAAGAACATTAGAAGTTCGTTAAAAATTTAACTGTACTTTCTCAGAAATACTATTATGTATCTCTTCTCATTCTGTTATTTCTCCAAACCTGGCTAGCTAAACCTACTATAACACTCATGGGTCCTTTATCCTAGGACATACCCAAATTGTTTGAACAATTATTAAGCTATTTTTGTGTCATTTGCTCTCTCATTCTTAATAAAGAAAAAAAACCCTAAGATTTCAATTTTATCCAGATTGAATAATAAGCTTCTTTGATTTTGCTCAACTTCACTGGAAATGGAGATTCCCCTACAGTAATTTTTTCAAAAAGATAAAATTAAGCTAGTTACTCACTTATGCAAAAGTTGGTCTATCAAAATTTATTATGTAAATGTTTACATGCATTTAATTCATAATCTGTCATAAAAATACATCTCTTTTGAAAAAAAAAGATTGATGAGAAAGAGGAATGTTTAAATTTGTTATATAAGAATAAGACCAGGCAGGAGTCTACCTAGTTGTCCAGGTGATGGAGAAAAGCAGGATAATTCACTATATTCTATTTTATAAATAATGGCTAGATCTGAAGCATATTTTGAAATAGTAGGACTTTCTGAAAATTTGGTTAGAGGCATGAAAGAGAAATAAGCTGGGATAGACTTTCAGGTTTGTGGTGTAAGGTAAGGTAAGTGGGACTCTACTAATTTCTGAGACAGAAAATGCAGAAAGAAGGAGAGTTCAGGAAGAGGGAAGCTATGCATAAAGTCCTTGGCTTTGTACGTCCTCATATCTAAGTAGGGATACCAAAGGGAGTTGGGTTAGAGCTGGTGGGGAGGCCCAAGCTCAGGCTCAGTGTTAGTAAGTACACTGGGTATGTACTAACTTGTGAGTCATGACACTCTTGGAAAAGATTTGTAATGGTGACATTCGTGTCACCTACTGTTTCATTTTTCTCTCCTGTATCTAACAGAAATTTCAAATTTCTGTCATGTGAAGTAACTATATTACCACAGTGATGAAGAATACCCCTTCATATTGCCATGTTTTCTACTATATTTGAAGGCTTCTGCAGTCAAGACCTTGGGTGGGATCACTTGGACTTTCTGCCCTGGGGCCACCCAAGACTTCTATCAGTGAGGCAGTTGAGCCAAGCTCTTTTCTGGAGGACTTGCGAGAACGTGGGCCCCTGTTTCTTTCTCTCTGTCAGCCAAGAATTTTGTCCATCGAAATCCCCTACTTTGAAGAGATTAAATGATTTTACTAGGCTGGTTGACAATCCAGGGTAGTTTCTCCACTTAAAGTCAATTGATTGGTAACATTAACTTCATCTATAATGTTCCTATTCCCTATAATATGACATGATAAGCAAAACGCAAAGATCTTGGGGGAAAATTTAATCTATCACAATACTCTTCCCAGAATATGTCAAAAGAAATAAGAAGGGGAGCAAGAATGATAAAGATAAATATAAACTTAGAAGACTCAAAAAGCCTAAGCTGGTTGTTGTTATTTTAACATAAAAATGAAACACTTTGCATGCAAATATTTCCTAAAAGATGAACTTTATGCAAAATAAATAGTTTTAGACCTAATAGACATTTTTGTGCCTTACATGCAAAAATATAATATAATATATAAATATAGAAGAAATAGTATTCTGATAGTCAATTCAAAATTAAAGAGGAAAAAATGTAAATAAAAATATCAGGTACATTAGATTTTATGGAAGAAATAAAGGAAGAAGAAAGGAAAGAGGAGGGAAGGAGAAAGAGAAGAAGGAAGGGAAAAATAACCAAGTGAGTACATTTCTGTGAATGAAAGAAACACATAATCTGTAAAGGCTCAAGAATGGGGTCAGGCTATACATCTGTTTACCTGACCTGTGTAACATCTAAGGGTGACCCTAAGTGAGCACAAACTCCAGCGTATGTTTCTTAATTATAAGAGGATGCAGACACTGATACCCAGGAAGAGCAAACTACTCTGAAATGTCCAGGAAGATGTGCAGACAGCACGGCTAGGAAGTTACCTACATCTTGATTGTTGCAGCTGATGTCTGTGCTGGTGCTCCTTTGTAGTACAGTGACCTATTATTTTTCAATTTGAAGAGCTTAATGGCAACAGAGCAAATAAGGTAAGGTTTTCTTTGCAAACAATGTTTTTAAGAAACTGAAAACGTATTAGTATAGGTAAAAGTGAATGTGTAGTCCATTTTCTTTTGACACTGAAAATAATTACAGAAAGCCAAATTTTAAAAGGACAGAAGGAAAACATCACATTGTAACTTGAGAAATTAAGCAACAACCAAAAAGTAAAAGGAATGTTAGCCTTATACAGAACAGATTAGATAAAAAAGAATGGATTTATCAAAACCCAGTTCATTACAGAAAAAGACTCTGTGTTGTGCTAACTCAAATGTATGGCCTTTTTCCTCTCTTGTGTAAACAATAAGAGAATGAAGTGAATTGAAAAACAAGTTGTCAGAGCTAATGAAAGCTTTGAAACTAAGATGTAATATGAATTCAATGATAGAGGGTATCAATTCATGGAGCCTGATTTGACTTTGAGAAAAATCACCTAGAATGAAGAGAAAGTAAACAGAAGTCATCAGGTAAAAAAAGACATTGGTCGGTACAGTTATGCCTCCATTTGAATTAACTGAGTTCTCTTCATAAAAATTCTTGAACTGAAGAATTACCTATTTCCACATCTCATAATATTTCACCATCTATACTATAAGAAACACTCCTGGAAAAAATGACTAACATGGCCAGGGAGATGGCTTACTAGGATAAGCACTTGCCTGGCAAGTGCAAGGGCCTGAGTTCAATCCCGGGCTCTGCAAAAATTAATTAATTAATTAATTAATATAAAGACTAATAATGCTAATCAGACATTGATTTGTAAGATACAAAACAGGACAAATAATGCTCATTTGTTTCTAAAGAATAAATATTTAAGGGAAAGTAGAGATAAATCTTGTGCAAACAATATATGATTTTAAGACATTACTTTTGTTGATTAAAAATAATCTGTTTCTTTATTTAAAGTCATTAAAATAATTGTTTAATTCTCCAAATCAAGTAAATTTTCTTTTTTCTTTAGGAGACCTCAAGGGGTGCCAACATGTTGTACTGTTGTTTCCCACACAGTACTGAAAACTTTGAGAAAATAATGAAGGTAACATTTAGGATCATGTAAAAAGACACAGCATCACACAAGTCTACTAGCCCAATATAGCAAATGTGATAGTCTTGATTGTTCATTTGAACTGGGAAATGCCTAGGAAGTTAGTGAAGCTCCCTTCTGAGTCTGTCTGTGAAGGTGTTCCCAGGAATGATGGGCATGTAGAGCAGTGACCCGAGCAAGCAGACCTGCCCTAATTTGAGACAACACCATTCAGCAGACTGGGGGCCCAGGCAAAACAACAGGAAAAAGGAGGAAGCCTTCTCTCACATGCTTTTTCTGTCTCTCTCCTTCCCTGTCACCATGATATAAGCATGTTTGTTCCTCATCATGTTTTCCTCTTTTTAGGTGCAAAGAAACAGGCCCAATTTGCCATGCACAGAAAGTTTTGAAACCATGTATAAGAATGTTCTCCTTCTTAATTCTCCCCTCCCCCAGGTATTTTATTACACAGAAAGAAAGCTGACTAACCAAGATGTGGACACCAGAATGAGAAGACAGAATTATTCACATAGACCCAGGTAGGTCTGGATCTAGCCAGGGACCGGCACAGGATGCACGGTGAAACCTCTGAGCTCAGCTGGTTTCCCTCTGCCTCTCGTGGTAGCCTTTGCAACTTTTCCTTAGCTTACATTCGAGAATGCTGGAGTTGTCAAAGGCACATCTATCTTCTGACTCTACTGTTTCTCTAGACAATCTTTCCCTATCTCATGACTTTCAGTTCCATTGCTGAGTTGATGTCAAGCATGGGCTGTCCTTCAGAGCGCCAGAATCATGTATTTAGTCCCTGATTATGATTTGTACTTGGTTATTTAATAGACAGCTCAATTTCAATGTATCTAAAAATGAACTTCTAACCTTTACTTCCTACACCCCACCCTGACCTCAAACAGCTCTTTTCCTAGTCCTTTTCATCTCAGCTCATGGAAAACACATTCTTCAGCTTCTCAGTTCAAGATCTTTGTAGTTCTTAATGTTTCCCATTAGTTAATACTATATCCAGAGTGACAGAAATGTTGTCAACTATACTTCAAATACATACAGAACCCACCTACCTCCTCACCACCTTCACTGTTAGCAATTAGTGCAAGAACCTCATAAATTAACTACTAGTTACTCCATCACCCCTCTCCCTCCCAACCAGTCTTATCACAGAAGTCAAGTGATTTTGTTAAAAAAATAATAAACAACAAACAAAGTTAACAGTTAGGTTGCATTGCCTTCCTGGTCCAAATCCTCTAGACTCCTTGCTCTTGAACTCATCAGTCGTTATCTGCACCAAGCATATTCTGGTTTTCTGGATTGCCGTCATAAACTACCACAAACCAGATAAGTTCTAAACAATATAAAGTGGCTTTTGTTAGTTCTGGAAGCTAGAAATGAAGGATCAAGGCACATAAATGACTGCTGAGGGCCCACTTTCTTGTTCACACATAGCACCCTGTGTTTTCTAAGGCATAAACAGCAAGTGAACTTTCTGGTGTCTCTTTTATAAAGGTACTAGTTATATTCATGAGGTGCCCGTCCTTGTCACCCAATCACTTTCCAGGAGACCCTATCCACACTTAGTACCACTGTGGTGGTGACTATGTTTGAACATGAAATTTGTGAGGGTGCAAACATTTGGATTACAGAAGAACCCTTGCAATATTCCTGAACTACCTGCCTGAAATGCTCTGCGACCACCCTCTTATTTTCCAGACAGCAACACACTTCTTTCTTTTATTTATAGTCCCTTTGGTGACATCTTCCTTGGGCATCCTAATTAAATGACAATTAGGTTGGTTCATGACTTTTGATATTTCTTTGTTGTAGCTTTGTTTCTTTGTTAACATTTATCATTTTAGAACTAATGTTACATTTATTAATATGATTTATTTATACATTATTAGAATTGAGACCATTGTTTGATCCACTGAAATAATTCCAGTGCCTAGTGTTTGATAAACACAAGCATTCAATACCTATTAGAATGAATGAATGAATGAATGAATGACCAGCTCATCCCAAGCAGGGAAGGGCAGAATTCAGTCAAGCACGTTGTTTTTCACAATTTGACCATCAGATTGACCACTGAGCTTTTTCTAGAGCAGAGATAGGGAAGGAGATGAAAGAAGACCAGGGAGTCAGTGTTTGTACACCTCTCAATACATAAAGGAAACAAATATGCATGCTATAGCATTTTCTTTTTCTCCATATTCTGAATTAACAACTAAAATAATATTATAGTTACAATTTGTGCAATTTTCCTGATTTAAAAAAAAAGATCACTTGACTTGTGTGACCAGCCTGGTTAGAGTGGAGCGGAGGCAGAACTCTTCTGACTACGGTTTGTGGCAAATGCAGGCTGCAGCTTATTTTTGTATTGCCTTTTAGTTAAATATTTTTCTATATTTTTATTATTGTTATTATTATTATTATCATTATTATTATTATGCAGAACCAGGGGTTGAACTCAGGCCCTTGTGCTTGCCAGGGAGGTACTTATTCTACTGAGCCATCTCCCCGGCCCCTTTTTTCTATATTTTAAAAAAAGATCAGTGGAAGGAGAATGAAGAGGAAAAAGAACTGGAAGAGGAGGGGTGGGGAGAGCACCCTTCTACTAAAACCCTTAAACCTCCTCAAGCAAGAAAACTCGCCTATGAGTTTAATTTTAATTTTCTGTACAAGGGAAGTCATGGGTGCAATCAAGGCCATGCTTAAAACCAAACAGCACACACATAAATGCAAAGCTCTTTCAGAAGCCCTGGGGTACTCTAGCATGGAGATAAGTCTGTGTTTACCCAGTGCCAGCAGAAGAGCAAGGCCTCAGCTCAACACTTCGCAGCCCCTGACTGGCGGGCAGCAGGCTTGAGTCTGTCTCTCGCTCTTGCTTCCCCGAGCCGTCAGGTGCTCTCAGTCAGGGCACTGCGATGAAGAGGCTGGCATGGTAGTGGATTTGGGAAGTGGTATCAGAGAGACAATACATGAGGCCATGGCTTAAAAGATCACAAGTGGACACCTTGACTGAATTTTCAGATCTGTGGATTCCAAAGCATACATCTTCTTACCTCCCAAGGGGTAGGGTCAACTTAGCACAGAGTACAGATAGAACCTCGCAGATAAGGTTGCTGACCACGTATCAGATATAATTACCCAGAACATGATGAGGGGCTTCTTTGTCACATCAGTACAGGGCAAACACAGGTCAGGGAAGCGCCTAGGGTGTGCCCAGAGCCACCAGCCCAGAGGGCAAAGCAGGTGCACACTAAGGGGTGAATGTCCTCCTGGGGCTGCCCAGGGCCGAGAGGGATGTGGTGTGCACACTGCCTGTGGCTTTATGTGTTTTCCACCTTCGTGCCCTTCACTCAGCACTCTTTTCCGTGGAGTAAGAGGAAGCTGCAGCCCATGAGCGTGCACACGCACAAAGGAAGCCTGAAAACAATTACTGAGGCAGGAGCAGGTTTGGACTCCACGGGTACTGAAGTCTCAGAATGATCCAGTTTTGGCATACTCACACTGCATTTATGTGGGCCACTTTTTAAACAGAAGTTAATGTCACTAATCAGAAAGGATGTGCATACAATAAAATTAGTAAATTTAAATATTCAATGTTGTAAAAATGAAAAGAAACAATGCATATGGGAATCAGAAGCCTAGGAACGCTTACTGTGACCAGCTTTCAAGGTTCTTGCAGAGCCTTGTTAGGCTGCCTCCCTTTTCCGGGTAAAAGCCTGCGCGTCCAGCAGCCGGGGAGCCTCTCTAGGCTCGTAATTGCTGGACGGAGCCCTCACTGCTTCCTGCTGCCCATCGCGGGAGACTCACAGCCCCTTTTTGTTCAGAAATGCCCTGCCTTTCTAATTAGAGAAGCTTCTCTTGAATTATTTTGCCAGTTAAATTGTTATTAGAAAATGGTGTGGAGGGAAGCCATGTTTATCACAGATTACCAAATAATAAATGGGGAGAGGGTCAGAAAGTAAAACTCTAAGACACCTGGGGCCTGCTGCTTCCTTGTGCTTTTCCAATTCTTTTTAAATGTACTTGCTTTCCAGAGGTGCTGCGCATGAGCTTTGCTTTTTATTTGTTTCTCTCACTCTCTGGCAGTTTAATTGGACTGCTTTCTCACCTTGCACGTCCTGTTCACTAACTACGTGCACTGCCTCTTCTGCTGGGATGAAGGAAGGCGGGGGGGATTCTTTGAAGTTGTTTTGGCCCCCGCAAGAGTGTACACACTACCTCATTATCAGTGCAACTGCAGACCCAGCCGCGCGTGCTAACTGCAGCCCAAGAGCTGTGGGTCTTCTTTCAGTTCTTTAAAATTGTGCTGACTTAATTAATGGGACACATTCCACAGATGCCACACACAGCATATATATATATATATATATATATATATATATATATATATATATGAATGAATCATCTAAATATCCATCTATATATTTTAAAATCTAGCAGTGCTTTGCCTTTTCTCCTAGTGTCAAAGCCCAAATCCTCCACATAAACAATTCGTGGCCCCTACACAGGTACCCTCTGCTAATGCCCTCTCACTTTCTTCTTCATTATCTCTACTCTCCCTAGTTCAGCTGTCCATCTCTTCTTCCTGCTTTCCCAATATTTTATTCTATTTTTATCATAGGACCTTTGCACAGACTCCAATTCTTCCTGGAATGCCCCCTTTAACTGAACCTTTGCTGATTACCCAGTAAAATCATTCCTTAGATTCTGGCTAAGTGCTGTCAATGAAATCTTCTCTTGGCCACGGCCTAAGTTACATTTATTCTACATTCACTCCATATTCCTTCTTTCAGGTCCCTTATCTGAGATTCTAATTATATCTTTATATCAATATTGTGCTTTCTAAATTAATATTCATTTCTCACATGTGACTGTAAACTCTACTAAGACATCAGTAGAAAATATGCTTTAAAATATTGACCTGGTGAATAAAAATTTTATCTTAGTTTCATTAATATATGGATATGTAATGAATCTTTCCAGTTGGAAGTTTGATACACATATATTTCACATCTTGATCTTTTTATTCCCCTGCTCTACTTTCCTTCCGCGTCTCCCCACATCCTTTTCTAATCTCTACAAAGTTTCTTCCTTTCTTACTGTTGTAGTTTGCAGTGGCTTCTGGAGTTTGTGATTGGTTACTGTGGGCGTGGTGCTGGGCCTGCCCGTAGCTGGCCCTCGGCAGTGTGGTGCAAGGAGGGCGGGGAAGCCGCCGGCTGCCTGAGCTCCTGCTCCTCCTCCCTTTCTCTCTTGCTCTTTGCTGCCGCCAAGAGTGGCTAACCCTCTGCCACCTGCCGCTCGGCCTTGGCGCCAGGTAGGTGAGTAGGACTGAAACCTCCGCTGACTGTGAGCTAGATAAACCTTCCCTTCCCTCGTTTTGGGTGTCAGGTATTTATCCCAGGAATGAGAGAAGAATATCTGAGACATCATGACTCTTATTTTGCTCTTTAAACTGTTTTACTAAATTGAAATTTAACATTTATATAAATATAAATCTCTCTTATTAAAGAAATTAGAATAAGAATTTTCCTGTGGTTGACTATGCCTTAGACTTTCAGAGGCAGAATTTCTATATTATGATTCCAGATTATACTTATTTAAAGTATTACAATCTGTTTGGCTTAGATGGGGTTGGAATCAATCTCAGAAAAATATATAACCCATATAATGCATAATTTTCCAAATAATTTTGAGTATGGGGTTCCCTAACCTTCACAGAGGCATTTTCAGAGTGTGCGTGCAGCACTGGGAGGAGTACTAGAAGGCAGTAGGATTTCACCAGTGAAAAGGCAGCAGGTAGACAACCTGGCACAGCACTGATTTAGCATCCATGAGGCCCTGGGCAGGACTGATGCCAGGCCTGAAGGAGAAACTACACTTACGACAGTGGTCCCACTAGATTACATCACCTAGTGACGATGCAGCCATTTCATTGCTGTAAATACAGGCCATACTGTTCACACATCAACGAAG
>PVKA01051063.1:0-12386 GCA_004027165.1 Ctenomys sociabilis
GAGACAGGGCCTTGCTATGCAGATCAGGCTGGCCTTGAATCTGCTGCAGAGCTGGCTGGTCTCATGTGATCCTCCTGCTTCAGCCTCCTAAGTGCTGGAATTACAGGTGTGCACCACCACCCTTGTAGTCAGCCAGTCTTAAGCACTGTGATGAGGGAGGTCAATCCTGCAGCATGACCCATGCTGGACCCAGCCCCATCTGCACATCATGGGATGGATTCACACTCTGAGCACAGCCTGTGTGAGAGAGATCCAAACCATGCATCAGGGAGCATCTGGAACAGGGGTTGCTCCACACACAGCCCCAAAGCTTCTGGGAAACAGGCAGGAAGCTGGCTATGTGAACTGAGGCCCCGATGTCCACCTGCTGCCACTGCTACTGTTCCTGTCCTGTGGAGTGACTTCCTGGCTGTGCCAGGCTTCCCTTCCCTATGGAAGGAGAACAGCATGGCCCCAGAGGGTATGAGCTGGACCTGGGGTCCTCACAGCAAGGCCAAAGCACAGGGAGGTGTGGCTGCTGGAGTTCCATAGGGTGGGGCCTGGCAGAGCCTTGAAGGTCCAGGTATGGGCTTCTGCCAAGCTGAGCGGTAGTGCAGGAAGCCTGAGAGAAGCCCTCCCTGGAGATCCACTGCAGCCAGGCTTCTGGAAATGTCTCCCCCACTCCAGGTATCTTGGGGACAGCACAGGCTGGACTGGGAAAGCACTTTGTAAGGTGACACGGCCGCATCAGGCATCATCATTAGCAGAAGGAGTGGGCTGTCCCATAGCCTGCAGGCGGGGACATCCTGATTGCAGCCCCAGACTGGCAGGATCCATGCCAGGAGGCTGAGAGGCTGATTTCCAGGAGGGGCAGGGAGGAGGAGAGCCATTCCCAGGCTCACTCTCCAGCAGGACATGCACTACGCCAAAAGCAAGTGCCCAGCCCAGCCCCACAGAGGGTCCAGGAGGAGGCTGCAGGCACTTGGCTCTGAAGCAAGCCCCTTGGGCTGGTCTCCTGGGGTTCTAATCCGCAAGTGATCCCCAGGGCTCCAGGGCTCAGTTTCTACTTGCCCTTTCAGACCTTCTGCCTGTCTTCAGTGTCCCTGGAGTTCATGTCTACTTGGAACTCGGCAACATAGTCAGCTGAAGTCCAGGCCACCTTAGAGCAGGGTGATCTCAGTCCATTAATACTGATATCCTCAGGGACAGGAGAAGAGAGGCCAGTGCAGAGAAGGCCCAGACCACATAGTGACAAGAAGGACCAGCCACCTGGGCCCAAGTGCAAGACAGGTGGGAGAAGCCTTCTGGAGAGACACACAGTTTCCACCATGGCAAGACCTGTGTAAAAGCTGGAGCATGGGGCACAGATGTTTGTGCTGTCTCCACGAAGCACAGCATATCCTCACTGCACTCAGCACCTCCAAAAGAGCTGGTAGCTGTGGGTGTGTGGGTGCTTTCTCCTTAGGGAAGGGCCGGAGGGGCATACGTTTGACCAAGGGTATGACCTGTGAATTGGGAAAGGCAGGCAATGCATCAATGTCTCAAAGGCCTGAGATATCTGAGATGGACAGCACACCTTAGACAGGACATGCCCGAGACAGGCGAGCACACCTGAGATGTACACACTGAGATGCATACCTCTCAGGTGCTGTTGCACTATCCAAAGCCCCTCACAGGACAGCCTCATTTGACCTTACCACACCCAGGGCAGTGGGCCTTGTCCTCACCTCCACTGTTCAGCAAGGGAAACATCCATGTCCCAGTGCCCTCCTAAGATGGAGGAGGTCATGGCTATGCAGGTGCAGTGACAGGTACAGCTGGCTCTGAGGTAGAGGACATGGAGCCTCAGGAGTTGGAGCAAGTCTTCTCAGGCCCCAGGGAGCCTGCCCCAGGTGGCCTTAAGATCTCGCTGCTATAACCTGCTAAGCACCAGTGATCAGAAGGACATGCTTGGAAACTCAGAGCTGAGGGGGGCCGCAATGCACCCTTACACCCTCAGCCCTTGATTGTGCCCATGGTGCTTCCACAGAGCATTTCCCAAGGTTCAGAGCAAAGGTCCCACTTTTCATGGAAGGAAGACTCCCTGCTGTCCTTGGAAATCACAGCCCAGAGAGCCAAGGCCAGCCAAAGGTGGGGAGGAGGCTCTTAAGAGCCTGGCCAAACACTGCTCATCTCAGGCCTCAGCAGGCAGCTCTGCTGTGGGCTTCCTGTCCTCTAATAAAAGCTAGGGAAGTGATATTCCCCCTATGCGTGTGAAGATGTGAGTCCCATGCGTCCAGAGCCACTGTGGTCTCCCAACCTGGGAGGAGCAAGAAGCATAGGGGCAGAGTGTGGGTAGAGGCAGCCAGCAGCAAAGGCCTGATGAGTTATGGGGCCAAGTTTTCCAAAGGCCACATTTGGGCTTAGAAAACTGCATTCTTGCTGCTACCTTTGGAGATGGCAGAGAGACCAGAAAGCAGAGCAAACAAGACCCAGAAACACATGCTGTCCCAGAACATAGGTCCAGGGTGAGGCAGAAGTGGCTTCTCCCAAAAGAAGAAAACTCAGCTCTAAGGCAAAAACAGGGCCTGGGGGGTATGGAGGCTCTGCTCAAGGAGACAGGGAAAGTTTAAATGATACTGAGAGGTGACCACCATGGCTGGAGGGTCCACAGCAAGCTAACATGATTGAGAGAACCTCACAGGGACACAAATCCCCAGAACTGAGCCAGAGGACCAATTTCCAGCCCAGATGGAGTCTGTGCCATGGTTTCTGGGGTGGCTTGGCTTGACTGTCCAGAGGGAGCTCCAGTCCTAAGACCTCCCATGGAGCAGGTGCTGTTGGGTCTGCACAAAGGACAGTCCTGCATCATCTCCCCCGGCCCTGCAGCCCTTCCAGGCTCAACAAAGGCCCCAAACCAGCAACATAGCCTTCTTAGTCAGCCCATGTTCCCATCCCCCATACTCCAGCAGAAACAGGCTCAATAGCTGTGTGGCTCTTTCCCTGCCTCTGTGGCTGCATGGCTGCCTCCCCTGTGTCTCTGGGTTTTAGGCCGGCCTCGTCCTAGAGGGTCTTCATCTTAGCCACATCTTGGCCCCGGCTCCTGTGCTCAGGGTCACAGTTCAATCTCCCACTCCCACTGCAATAGTGACTGCTCCGGACTCTATGAGTTGTGCCTGCTCTGTGTTGTGACCTCATGACTGCCTGGCTGTCTTGAGCAGCTGTCCCCTTCTTTAGCCACTTTATTTATTCACCATCACAACCTGTAATTCATTCCTGACAGCAGAAGAATGGAGCTAACCTCTACGGCATCCTCCTCCTCCTCCTCACAGGAAGCAGGTTGCCCTGGGCTACGTTTCCAGATGCCTGGGCCTGTATAGCGCTAGACTTTGGCACTGCCTTCTCCCATGGTGCTTGTATAGCTGTGCCCAGGTGGTAACCGCAGGCCTTGTCCACATGTGTGGGCTGCTCAGATCCATAGCCTCAGATCTGCAGCACCCAACCCCTGATTCAGGAGTTCCATATCAGTGACAGTCCCATTGGGGAACTGAAGAGCAGGCAAGCATAGGCACAGGACATCCTCTGCTGCAGCATCTGCAGAAGCAAGTGGCCTGGGGTAACCAGAAGTCAACACTGGGCAGTGAAGAGTGGCTGTGGCCTCACATACGGAAGTGCCTGGTAGCCAGGGACACTACTGAGGAAGATACCTCAGAGACACAGGGTCCATACCAGGGTGTAGGAGTGGGACTACGCCACCTAAGTGGGCATGCAGTTCATGTGATCTCAGTGCCACACACATCAACAGGGCCCACTCTGTGTGCAAAATAAGTGGGGCATCACTTAAATCCTTAGTGTCAGAGGCAAAGGAATAGCCGTCATAACACAGAGCTTTTGACCTTTGCCTGCCTTCCCTTTGCTCCTACTCGAGCTACCCCTCCAGGGACATCTCCCATCCCCTTACCCTGTATCACACTTAGTGTGGCAGGGACTTGGCTTCCTCAGGGTTTCCTTTCCTCTGGGATCTTCAGTAACAGCTCAAGATTGTGGCCCACCTTGGAGGACAAACAGAAATGCCTCCCCTCTGTGGGGGTGTAAACCTTCTGCTCTCTGGATTGCCCTGTCTCTGCACCCACATCATGGAAAAAGATGTCACAAACTGACTCATCCACAGCCACTCTCTGGACCAAGTGAACCCGGAACCTCTCCTGCAGCTGTCATGCCCTCTGGGCTCCAGAGCCATACCTGGTCTGGGACCTGGCTTCCTCTGGGAGCAAGGGGCCCTGGTGTGAATGCTGAGTGTGAGTTCTTGGGTATACTGTGGAATGCAGATGCTATGTCACCCCCAGTGGCTGCCCCAACAGGAGCATGCTGGGCTTATGCCAAACCCCTGTGAGGGAGGGAAAGACTTAGTCGGAGTGCCCAAACTCCAGGGACATGCAGGGCCTTGGCTTCTTCCTTTGGAATAGGGTAACAGGTTGTCTTTAGTATGTTGCAGACCTGGGAAGGTAGGTGTGGTGCCCTGTGGAGTGCTGGTGGCCATGAGCACTGGCCTGGTGGGAATCCTGCCACATTCTCTGTATCCCTGCACCAGCCCCTTTTTCACCCCATGCATGCAAGTTCTGACCTCTGCTGCCACCATGGCCTCTTCTTGTCATAGGTTTTGTCCTCCTGAGATGGTGCCTATCTGCAACTCAGAACCAGATTAGGGCCCAGTGTCCAGCAATACTGCAAGGACTGCACCCTGCCCATTGTCTGCTCTGAGGCTGTCCCGAGTGTGGATGTGTCCAGCACAGCCGTGAGAGCCGCAGAGTGTGTCAAGGATCCCATGGAGTTTTCAGGCCTCAGGCACCATGCCAGCTCCCCACAGATGGCGTCATCCTCCTGCAAGAAGCCACAGCTTTCTTGGATGCCACGCGGAAAGTCAACTCGCTTAATAGCGACTGGGACAGCACACTTGGAATGTGGATTTCCTATGAATCATTTTCCATCCACTGTCAAAAAATGCAGTTTTGTTTATTGCTGAAAGATTCTCTCAGTGGCTTTGCTGATGGCAAGTTCACACAAAGAACTGTGGATGTCCCAGTGCTTAACCTCAAGGCTGTGAGGAGAGCCATCTGCTGGGGGAGGCCTTCCGAGCCCCAGGGCCCAGAAGAGGGGAGGGAGAGGCCCAGCTGCACACTCAGCTCCAGCAAGTGGCTATTACTCTGGCCCTTAAAGCTGCATGGTAGGTTTCTAGGGCCAAGAGTCTGAACAGAGAGGATAGCGATGAAAATGATGACAGAAACAGTGACAATGACTATGGGATGGTGATGGTGGTGGTGATGGTGACGTGTTGTTGTTGCTGTTGGTGATGGTGGTGGTGGTGGTAGTGATGGTGGTAATGGTGGTAGTCGTGATGGTGGCTGGTGATGGAGGTGGTGGTAGTGGTGATGATGATGGTGGTGGTGATGGTGGTCTTGATGGTGGTGATAGTGGTGATGGTGTGATGTGGTGGTGGTCATGATGGTGATGATGGCAGTGGTGGTGGTGGTAATGGTGGTGGTGATGGTGATGGTTTTGATGGTGGTGATAGTGGTGATGGTGGTGGTGATGGTACTAAGGATGGTGAGGATGTAGCAGCCACACAGCAGTCAGTGAGTACCTATTGCATGACAGGTATTTTGCAGAAATGCTGGGTCCTCACTGACCATTTGCAATGTGGAAAACTGGTTGATCAATAGTTCCTTAGTTCTGGTACCAAAAGCACAAATGAAAAAGAAAAAAATACACTATTGGACTTTCTCAATATTTGCAAATGACACCATCATGAAAATGAATGGGTAATTCACAGATGAGGAAAATGTTCGCAAACATTTTTGGAGGCCTCACCCTCCCCTCTTCTGAGCCCTGGGGCTCGGGAGTGGGGGCCTCTCCCAGCAGATGGCTCTTCTCACAGCTTTGAGGTAAGGCACTGGGACATTTTGACTTATATGTAGAACATATAAAGAACCCAATAATAAAAAGGCCAACACCCAAAAAGTAGGTAAGCGGTCCGAATAGAAATCTCTGCAAAGACCAGTAGAAGCACGGGACGGTGCTCAGCATGCATAGCCATCTGTGCTGAGTTCACAATAATGTGATGCACACACTGCCAGGCTGGCTGTGGTGGGCAGAGAGATCGCAATGGCCCCATGAACAGCAGGGGGAGGTAAGGCCTTTGCTCCACTTTGTTTGATGATTTGGTCATTTAGAATTTTAGATATGGAGCCACCACATGGCCTGGTGACTTCACCCTGTTGTAGTCTGGATCTGAACATCCCCTGAGGCCCCACGCTACGGACTTGACTGTCAGCAGATGGCATTTGTAGGTGGTGCCTGACTGGAGGAAGTTGGTCCCTGCGGCTTTACAGAAGGGCGCCTCCTGTCTACTGCTCCTCCTCCGTGCACTCTGGGCCTGTGTCCTGTGCTGCCTGTCCCAGGGCCTGGAAGCCACAGAGTCACATGGCCATGTCACCATGGGCTGAAATCCAGAGCCACAGGTGATCTTTCTTGCCCTGAGTTGTTTTTCTCAGGTATTTCGTCCAGTGACAAAAGCCAACTCACACTCCTGGGGAAAAGATAAAAACTTTTCTATACATAAACATGTGAGCACAAAGGTCCACTGTCCACAAGGCTGAGAAGTGAGACTGGCCTACACTTCTGCCAGTGGCAGAAGGGGTGAGCAAGAGTGTGCTTCCTCTTCAGAGCAAGTGCTGCTTAGCACAATGAGGCGGGAAGCTCTGACACATGCAACTATGTGGTGAGTTTGGAGCGGCTGAGTGGCAGAGACCAGTCACCAAGGGTCATATGCAGTGTGACTCCACTGTGTGGGATCCCAGAGGATGAATCTACAGGGACAAGAAGTGGATTAGTGGCCCCTGGGGTAGGATGGGGAGGGATAAGGCAGATGGGAAAGGGTGTGGGGTTCTCTTTGGGGGTAGTGAGAATGTTCTGGAGTAAGATAGTGATGATTGCTCAACTCTGAATGTGCTGGCAATTCTGGACAGTACACTTCCAAAGGGTGAATTCCACGCATGTGCGTTACCTCCATAGTAGCTGAGTGTATCACACCCCACCCCTCCCACCCTCAGGCTGGGCCAGAGCCTGTGCAAACCCACTTTGATACCAGCTGTATTGGGTCACTGTTCTGCTTGGCTTGGTGGCATCAGAGCCCATGGGCAGCAGTGTGGTGCTGAGTGTCACCTCTCAGAGTGTCATGAAGACCAGTGGGGCCACTGTGTTTTAGAGCCACTCAGGTCCTCAGACCCAGAGCAGAGGGATGCAAGGGTGCACTCGGCTGCCAGAGGAGGTGTCCTCATACAATGAGATGAGAGCTCTGTGACCTGAGGGAGCACAGATGGCATCCCACAGGGCTGGCATGTGAACAGTGCTGCCTAGGACAGCGGCTGGCTGTGTAGGGCCTCATAATGTGGTGACCACAGCAGGAGCTGACAGTGCTTTGTCTGGAGGCTGTTGTGTGCCCAAGCCCATGATAGAACTGGAGGAACTTCTGGCAGCTAAGTGATTCCTGCAGAGAGGCTGGAAGCAGGTCTCACAACATTCTCTACATATGAGTGCATGTACACATGTGTAAGAGAGTGCACATGTATGTGCCAGCCTGCATGGCTACTCCATACCAGGCATGACTTCAGGCCTCAGTGCGACAGGAGCTGCTGGTGCCCCTGCTCTGTATTTAGGTAGCATGGTGTCACTGACTATCCTGTTCCCAAGTTGGCCCCCATAGCCCTGGCATCTGGGAGCCCCCAAATCACCTAGTAGTGCCCTGGAATCCGTGAGGGAGCATAAGACATGGGTATAAGGAGCTCAGGACTTGAGGCTTCTGGCTGAGGAATCTTGGGGAGAAAACTGCTCCCTGGATGGGGGTCTGCAGTCCCAGGACTGTCCTTCCTCAGTACTACAATGCTTTGAGGGCAGAGGACAGGGGCTCGAGATACTCTGCTATGAGAGGTGGTTAGGAGCCCATGAGCCATGGGCTGGTAAGTGGGAAGAACATGGTGAACACCCTGGGTGGGCGCTGGCCTTGCCTTGCAGCCAGGCTTCCCAGGGTCCAAGCTTGAGGTCACCTTGGAGACCAAGCAGGCACAGCCCTGCTGCACAGACCCCTGAGTCAGGGAGCCACCGTGGGAACTCACTGGTCCCGCTCTCTGCTCACCAGGCCATGGGTGACTCAGTGGCTGAAAGCAGCGCCCTTTCTGGCCTCTGCACTGGATGGAGGTCTGGCCCTGGTGACCTCGCAGCTCCCTGTTTGCAGACAGTTCTGGCCCTGGCCCTGGCTGGTGAGCTTGCAGCAGTGGCTCTGGGACTGATGTGGATTCCATGAGGCCTGCATCACTTCACAGGGCAGAAGGCCAGGCCTCAGAGCACTAAATGCCAGATAAGATAAGTGGCCATCGCCCCACACCCTCGCTCCTCCCTGCCTCCCACATGCCTAGGATGAGCATGCTGGATGGGCCTGTGTGCTCTCCGAGATGACAGGACATGCTGTGTGCAGACCAACAGCATGGGAGTTGCAGGTCCTGCAGAGCCATCCCTGTAGGACCATAATTTCCTGAGTGGTGATACTGGGTGGGTTCTGCCTGCTGTCTCCTTAAGGCCATGAGTGCATGTACACATGTGTAAGAGAGTGCACCTCTCTGGTGCCCCTGCTCTGCATTTAGGTAGCATGGTGTCACTGACTATCCTGTTCCCAAGTTGGCCCCCATAGCCCTGGCATCTGGGAGCCCCCAAATCACCTAGCAGTGCCCTGGGATGGAACTGCTGTGCTCTCCAGCTGAGGTGTACCGATATCATGGGGCTTGGAGCTGACTGTGAACAGGTGCTGCAGCTGCCTGCAAGATGACTATGGATGCCAGGACGACTGGTCAGGAAGGAAACAATCTAGCATGGCCAGAGCTGTAAGACGTAGTCAGAGAGGTCTGGAGGACATGTGGGCAAAGGTGGCACTGAGCATGTGGGGGTTAGGGCTGAGGGACAGAGGAGCCAAGCAAGACTGGGAGCCAGCACCCTGGGGTAGGAAAGGGAAGTTCTACCTACTAATTTGGAGCAGTTAACTCATTTTTCCTTCTCCCCCCAGAATACCTGCTGGCAGTGCTCGGGGCTGCAGCTTTTACCCTGAGGGATCTGGAAGATTATGTCCCAACCTCATCCAAAGTTTGCTGTGAAACATTTCCTTTTATTATTTCTGTGTTGCTCTAGTATATTGACAGTCTTTGGTAAAAAAAGGTGTCATTCTATTTATGACATTTTGTTTTTTGTAATGGTATTTTCATTTAAAAATGCAAGAATTCTCAAAGGTTGAAGATAAAGTAAATGCTGGTGGGGACAGCACTTGTTTGTTCTAAGTGGGATTAGATGTCAACAGTCACGGAGAGAGTGGCTGCCACAACAGGGAGGGCAGCTCTGGACTTGGACAATGACAGCCTGAGGACTGAGTCCTCAGACTCTAGCTCCTGTGTCACTTTGGGCTGAATGTCTACAAGGAGTGGAGGTTTTTGTTTGAGGGCCACAGATCCAGAGAGATGTACCTGTGCCCTCAGCTTTGAGTTTAATGCTGGGCATCCCCAAGGACACGTCTAGCAGTTGGTGCTCCATCAGGGACCTAGATAGAAGGGTCTGCCCCCGCCTTTCTGCCTTATTTGATTTCCTATGGCCCTAGCCCCTGCCCCTGCAGCAGGGGTGATCTAGAAGGTGAGAGAAGCAGGTGGGCAGAGGTCTGGGGTTGCTGGGGTCCAGGTGAAGGAGCCCCAGCAAGGGAACCAAGCAGAAATTATTCTGATGGGGGAGGAACGCAGTCATGTTTGAGCATCATGGGTTAGGGGTGTCCCCAGTCAGAGCCTCATGGCCTTCCCAGCCACAGCCCCAACGGGCATTGCTGTGGCACCCAGGTGCTGCTAGAGCAAGGCCCCAGGGAGAGTGGGTGACCTCAGCAAGGGCGCTGATAGGCATTTAACACAGATGCAGGTAGAGGTGGCAGACTTGCAGGGTTCCTGACAGGTAGACCCTACCTACAGATGCCATGGGGCCTGGCCTGAACACTGAGCCCTATGGAAGTGTTCCCCACCATTTGGAGTGTCCTGAAGGAGAGCCAGGCATGACACCTCTTGTCCCTGTCCTCTCATGCAAGGGAGGTATCCTCTGACAGCTCCCCTTAGAAAGGTATGGAGGGGACACATGTGCACTGCTTTCCCTCTCAGCCAGTCACTGGGGACACCCTACAACTGGGCTTAGAAGAAAGCCTATCACCTGCTCGCTGGCTGTCCTAAGGCAATTACATGCCCTGCAAGGGTCACATACAGTTGTGTGCCTCTCTGAAGCTCTCTTCCTTGGCAACAAACCAGGCTGCAGCCAGGACAGGACCCCTGCTTCAAACTCACTGTGGAGGTCAATGCCTGCTCTAGTGGGTCTGCGTGAAAAGCAGAAAAGAGTCCAAACCTCCAAGGACCCAGATGCTCAGATGCTGTGACAGGTTAGCTGGCTGTTGACTGGCTCATGACATAGAGTTCTGTAAATTCAGCGTCTATCAAGGACATGAGCCATTGCTGACTGTCAGCAGGGGCCCTGGAAGTCCAGGACACAGCAGGGTCAGCTCTGATGGACCAAGTCCTGGTCTGGGAAAGCTGCTGAATACAAGCAGAGATGGAAACTCAGTTTCTAACCCAGGCCATGCACCAAGGTCAACTGGCAAAAGCTAGCAGTCAGAGGTAGGTCCTTCCCCAAGTCCTACACAAGAAACTGGGGCCACTGCCAGTCCTGCCCCACTGAAAGTTCCCATAGGTTCTGCAGAGGGTGGGTGTCCCAGGGGTGGGGTGCCCATGTGATCATATCGGCAGGATGTGTCTGTGCTTCAAGGTACAGGTAGGTGGGGACAGAAGGATGGTCCTGGGGTATCTCCTGGTTTGTAAAGCATCCCAAGGAATCTCTAGTGAGATCAGCCAGGAGCCCAGGAGGACCATGATCTTCTCATGCCATGATGTGGCTCTGAGTGGATGGGCATCACATACTTTCTCTGGGGCCGCTCCCACCCACCACAAAAGGCCTGGGCCAGCAACCAAGCAGGAACAAGGCCCAGGCCACCTACATGCCCACCAATGAGCAGGAACCTCTGATTAAAAGGCAGTCTCCATGGAATAGCCAGATAGCCAGGCGAGTGGTCTCACATCTGCATCTCTGAAGGCCAGGACACTGATGTCATGTATAGGGGACAGAGGCTGGCAACAGCCTCCCCTCCTGCAACACATGTGGGCACCATGGCATAGCACAAGTAAATGAGTGTCAACCATGCTGCCAGGGAGAAGTTGAGGGCATGTGGCTGGTGCCAACAGGTTGTCACATTGTCTGAGGCTGGGCCCCTCTCCTTTTGCTACCATCTCACTCAGCACGGGCAGGGCTGGACCTGGCTGAGAACCCTGACTGCTCTGTAACCAGAGACCTATTTTTTCCTAGACTGTATGATTGGAGCTGTTGAGGAGGGCTGCTTGCTGGGCATGGCTGCCATCTCCTGGGGTCAGGGGCCTCTTTCATGTGGGGGAACAGGGACCTGAGCACTGCAGTCTCCATCACTTTAACCCACTTGTGCCTCAAAGTAGCACTGCACAGTGAGCCCCAACAGGGTGCCTTGCTCTCCACCCCCTGCTCTTCTCCATGCATGTGCATGTCTGGAGACCGCCAACAACTGGGCCTGGGAGCAGTTAGTGACAGCTCACTTGCAGCAAGGCCCACAGCAGCCTGTGCTGTCCAGGGGAAATTGTTGCTGCAGGAAGGGATGGGAGGGCATGGGGCTGGGGTGGTGTTCTGGGCTTCAGTGGCAATATCCTCTGAACAACAGCTCCAGGTAAGGCTGATCAAAAGCAGCTCTGCTGAGATGGCAGCCACTGCTTCACCTCTTGCTCTCACAGTAGGGTGTACCCCATCCCTGGCTAGCTCTGGCTGCATGTCCTCTGAACAGGTTGTGAGACTCCCCGGCAGCTACGATCTGGATGGCACCTGTGCATCCAGGCATTGCAAATATGGCTTCTGGATACCTCTACAGCTCTCCCAACTAACAGCTCTTCTCAGACCCAGCCCTCCAAGCATCACACAGCACAATGACCAGGTCTGGCTGGTCTCCTGGGCTCTTGTGTGAGCTGTCAGATATGCGGCTTTATTAGGGTAGACAGTGGAGCAGGTCAGCACTGCTGGATGGCAGCTCTCGTCACTCATGGAACACCACAGACCCTGATCCCTGTAGGTTCTGGATCCAGGGGGCTATAACTGGTGACTGCTCTGTGCTTGATGGTAAACTGTCCCTAGGGACTACAAGGACCATGAAACCAACCCAGTGTTTCTGCTTTATTGCCTCTTTGGTGCACTGGCTACAGAGACTTCACAGCTGGCAGCCATGAAAAAAAGCA
>PVKA01051064.1:0-12382 GCA_004027165.1 Ctenomys sociabilis
CCTTTTAAAAATGACTCATACAATTTTTTGTGTAAGCACCATAAAGAGGTGAGGTCTGAGCCAGGAAAATCAGAAGAAGAATTGGGAAGCACAGGTTTCTTGTCTACTAAACTAGCATACACTATTCCCACTCCTTTGGCTCCTTAGTTGCCGGTACAATAAACTCTAAATAGAAGGATATTGGAATAAGAGATGAGCGATGTCTGCCATTTATATTTATGTATGTCTATGTGTATATTCATAGACATACATAAATATGTCTCTAGTGTTACCTCACACTTCATTGTATTGTTGGATATCAGTTTTCTCTAAGTATTAACCAGTTCCATTACATTTACAAATCAGAATATGGTTTTCTGGTATTTGCATCTTCCTTTACCTAATTAAAGTGTTTGACTTCACGGCTTGCAATTCCTGTTTGGAGAAACACAGTCTTAACGGTGCACCATCAGACATGCATTCTTTTTATAATCCCCTGGAATTTGTTGCACTAGCAGGCATGAGGAAAATGTCCTGCAGTGGCCTGTCCAAATGAACTCCAGAAATGTGAGAATCCTAGAAGCCTTGTGCAGGTGTTGCTACCATGAGCTACAAATGAAGGTAATTAGAGTGAGCACCATCTGTGTCTTAGGTAAAGTTGTGAACTGTGGCCCATGTGGAGGAGGAGAATGCTCTTCTGCACTCTGGCGGAGGGCATCTTGGCAGGAGCCTTGTAGACAGAGTCTACCTATGCCATGGCACACAGACCAGAACCTCTCCCAGTCTTCCTCCTTCTAGGCATTCTGCCAATTCTCTCCTCTAGAGAAGATTCAGTCTCTCACATGTGAGTCTCAGTGTCCCACAGCTGTTGCCTCTCTCACATTTTAGACTCCGTTGCCTAACTGCCTTAGTGGGTTCATAACTTGTACTGCAGGGGTTGTGTGGATGATGTGCAGCTATGGTTCAGCAGGGATTCCAGGCTCCAGTGTCTCAGGTCCTGAATGCCAGAAAGTGGAAAGCATAGTATTGTACTTGTGGAACTCATTCACTTATCGCTACCTATACACCCCTGTGAGGATCCTTATGAATGCCCACAATAATTGTTCCTATCTATCTTTGCTTTTCTAGGGAAATAAGACTCCTCACTGGTTACCTGGACAGCTCCCAGGAAGCCATCATACAAGTTCTGCTGTGAGTTCAGAATGAGCCAGGATCCTGGGTTCATGCTCTAAGACCTATCCTGTACTGTCCAGCCTGGTCTCGTATTGTCGAGCCCCACAGGTCTAAGCACACTCTAGTGATCAGGAGTGGCTCACATTTGTCCACTGTGAGGTCTGCAGAGGGCCTGTTACCTGGCAGCAACAGTAGACTTTCTGGTCATTCTTTGCCTATGAAAATTCACTTTTCAGGGAATTGAGAGGCACAGAAACTTTTATCATTTAATGGACAAAGAGGGCCAGGGAGATAGCTCAGGAGAATAAATGCCTGCCTGGCCAGCACAGGGTCCTAATTTCAATCCCCACTACTGAAGAAAAAAAATTGTCTTAAATGGATAAAGAAAATTTTCTCAAAACGTTAAAGTATCCTCAGAAATTTCACTTTGGATCCTGTAAACAGATCCTATTCCTCTAACTTTGTACTGGCAGTGTTTTCATGCAAGAGTAGGAATGACAGGCAGTGAGCATCCTCTAAATTCAAAGTATGCTTTTCTTTTTGGGATCCAGAGAAGAAATTCAGGGTGTCTTTCTGCTAGCGTTCTGTGCACAGAGAGCAGTGATTGGAGCAGCAAGGTTTCCAGGACACAGAATAATCTAGTGTCAGAAAGCTGCAGAGCTCTTGTTCCTGGGATGGGTTATGCAGGAGGAGCATTGTGCAAGCCTGTGTGCACAGCCTGCAGCTCTGTTCTGTTCTGAGTCCTCTGTGGTTGGAAGCTATAAATCTTGCAGGGTATTATGGTGAGCTAAAAATGGTTTTCTGCTCCGGAGCCTCTGCAGCTGAGCTGGGGACCTCTTATGTCAGGGCTGGTTGTCTCACCCTCCTTGTCCCCATTGCTTATAGCCCACAGATATGCAGGCTATAGCAGTGATTTTCCCTGTGCCTTTGTGACTTAGTGACTGCCACGCTGCCTCCCTTGGGTCCTCAGGTTTGTCGAGGTCCTTGTGTTGAGCACTTCATGCTGTAGGGCTAAGCACAGCACCTGAGAGTTCAACAGTGAGGGACAGAGGTTTCTTGGGTGACATGTAGGCCCTGAGGCCCAGATATTGTAGATGAAATTGCAGTTTGAGAAACATGGGCCTGATATATTTGCTCTACCGGTTTGATTTGATGTAACATATCACATAGCTTTCCATCTATTCCTCAGCATTTCCTTTTTCACTATTTAACAGTCTGAGGAAAAGTTGAAAACCCACTTTATTCCTTCCTTTGGTCTTGTGCTTTGGAAACTTTTAGTTTTGTGGTTTTTGGTTTTATTAGACCCATTTGTATGTACTTCAGTCCTTTTCTCTTGACAAAGAGAACCCTCAGGGTGTAGCTCTCTATACATACAATGTGTGCTGCACTTTAGTGCATATCGTTAAGATATCCACATAAGGTGTGTCTGTTGGCAGTGTCTCTAGGACATCATCCAGGGTGTCATTGCTACAAACCACAGAGCTCTTCCTCTTCTTACTGAGCATGTTAGGCCCTTGTATCTTGCTCCTGTGATGAAGATTCCTTGATGGCCCTACAACCATTCTTATAGAATGTACCCTCGTGAATCATGTTCCTGTGGGTATCTCTACTTTCTTTCTACTACCATACTTGTGCTCTTAAGTTTTTACTGATGTGCCTTGGATTTTGTCATAGGCAGTCCTGTCAGATGCTTCTGTTCAGTGATTGAGTCCTGGGGGTGGAAAGTGTCAGCCTTTGTCTCTTGGAAGCCTCTGTAGGCACCTGGTTCCTCACCTCTTCTTGAGACTTCTTTGTGCTCTCCTACACGGAATTCTTACTAGGGTTTCCTTGTTCTATGCCTTCAAAACATCGGTGTTAACTGAGGTACTGTCCTGCTTTCTTGATGCTACTGAACTTTAAATTTAAAAGAATTAGCATGTTTGAACATGTCTTAATTGTGTGTAACAGCCTAGAGTTTGTGTTTTCTATATGCCTTTTGTTTTACTCTGATTGTCTTTATCCAACCAGATATTGACATATCTGTTATAAATATCACATCATTGACTAATGAAAGGATATCTTGGGCTTTTGCTTTTTCTGTGTTACTGTTAACTGAAATGTGTAGGAGATACTTCCATAGGCATATTTGAGCACAGACTATAAGTGAAATCATAATGAATGGTTATGTGACTCTGTCCTAATCATGTAGCCATTAACAGCTTTTGAAATGGAAGGTTCGAAGTCTGAGGAATTGTGATCTGGTTCGTGGTGGCATTTAGAAATCTCACAGATTAATTACCAATCTAAACATCTCAGATTAACAAAGGGCATACATGAGGTTGAATGTAGGAAGCATTTCATTGGCCACTTCTAGAAAGTGCCAATGAATAGTATGTATACTCTGCATTCTCCCCATCAGTGTGCAGAGGGCAGAGGTAGAAGGTTCTGCAAGGTTCAGTTGAACACAGCTTCACACAACAGGAGACCAAGAGCAGAAGGAAAGACTGCATTACTACAGGCCCAAGTAAAATCAAGTCTCCTTCCTTCATGCTTACTCACAATTTTATTTGACTATAGCAGGTGTCCCTGGAGCATCAGAAGTGAAGTAGTGATTCCATGTTAAACAATTGTAGTCATCACACATTTCATAAAAAGCAGACAGTTTCCTGATATAATATTTTCAATTGTGACTAATTCATACATATTCTCTGTACATTTTAGAGAAGCATTGAAGCATTTTATTGATTAGCAGTTTTGGCTGGTAGGAGCAGGAGTCTCAGCACCTGTGATGCTTCAATTATGTTATTCTTTTTAGGTAAATCGTGGGTTTGGCACCTTTAAAAGCTTCTTCCCCCAGAAAAGATGAAAGGACTGTGGGAGCCAATCCAACCTCTCCCAGGATCTACTGAGTAGCTTGGTACAGGTATATCATGAGATTTCATGGAGTTCTGGAAATCACATGCCAGTGAAATTTTGCAACATTTAGCCTGGAAGATTTAAGCCTTATTGTCTCACTTCCTGTCTCAGCAGTTCTTCAGCACAGGAAACTAACAGTACTTCCTGATCCTCATGTTCCACAGCCCTGAGCCTGATCCTTACTGCCCCATTGTGTGATGTGTTAAGGAATGAGTTGCTCATTAGCCTAGCAGCTACTTCTCTCCCATACATGCTCTCCTCATATATTAGAACTCAGTGCCCTGTTTACCATTGGCCAAGAGAGGTGCTACAATGCACATGGATTTCCACTGGAGCATTAACAAGCATGAGGCAGTGAAGGAACAGGCAGCACATTTTCACCAGAAAAAAAGCAATTGCAGCTGGAAATCATGGAGGTGTGTAGAGAACTGCATTGTTTATTAAAAGGCTTTGTGTGGGCCTGATTATATTCTTTCAGCACTGCCCTGATGTAAAAGAGAAGAGAAAAAGACTTTATATTCAAATTAGTTCCTCAAGTGTCCAAAGAGTACTCAGGCTTCAGTGGAACATGTTTAAAATCTCCCCTTCCCTCTTTCTTTGCCCCATCTCTTTACAAAAAGCAGACTTACAGGAATTCATCGAGCAAGTCTCTTTCCTTGGAACATTAGTTTCAGAAGGGACATGCAAACCTAGCTCTCTCAATAGCTCTCAGTTTTCCTACAATTGACCACAACACCAGAGCAATAATAAAGCTACTTCTGTTTTTCCCTGTCTGAACTGTCTCATGTGGTAGACTCTACCATTCATGTCCATCACATGCATCTTAGTTAAAATGATAGGAAAAGAACAATTTCATCCTAAATGTTCCAGGTCTTGATCCACAAAACTCATCTTTAGTGTCAGCCATTGACAGCAGATCTACGTAGTCTGCCAAAATCTCTCTGAGGACTGGATTCCTGAGCATGCTGGAGCTTCATGAAATAGGACAGGAGATACAACAGGCAGTGTCATCCTGATTCAGCATGAGATCTTCCTCGCACCCAAATGAGGCCTGGGCCTCACTGCCCTGCTTACCATGGCCAGTAGCTTCCAGGAGCTTAGCATATAACTGCGTGCATTGCCTTCACTTCAATGTTGTTGCACTCTGAAATCTATTAGGAAAACTACATAAACAGAGGAGGGCAGGCATGAGAAGCGAGTGTCCACAGGAAGGCTTACTCACTGCCCTAACTGTGGAGTCTCTTTGGGCAGCTGTGGAATCCCTTCCTAAACCAACACCATGCACAACCAACTGTATATCCCGGTTTTACTCTCAGCCCAGCTCCAGCCCAAGCATGAGCTCTAGTAGAGCACAGGCCCAGGTGTCAGCCACTTGGCCCTTGTGCTTAATCAACATGAAGAAGAAGTGAAAGTTCAGGTCCTGGGTGCATGTGGAGAGCTCAGCCCGGGCATGCAGAGAGCAATGCAGCACTAAGCAGGGCTTCTCTGGCCTCTGTGGCTTCCAGTCCAGGTTCAGCCCTTGGTTCCTTCTCATGTGAACATTTTCCACCCTGGGGAAGTGTTTTAACTTTCACTAAGTCATGGGAAATGGATGAAGTAGTGAGTTGCTGAGGGAGGAGTCAGTAGGCTGAGAAATGTGGCAAGGACATTAAAGCTGGAGACTTTGACTGGTCAGGCACTTTGGTCAGTTCAGTGGCACTGAAGGAAGTTAGGCTTCCTTCCTCTTGCGACAGGAATGAGAAATTCCTCCTCTTTGTGTTCATTATGTTTTTCAGGAATGGGTTTCAGGACCTGCACAGAGGCCTTCTCCAATTTGAGAGAAGACAATGTTAAAGGGACACAGGACCATATAGTCTGTTAACCTTTTAGCAGTCACTACTCTCAGAAACTGTGATCAGGAATATTCCATGGGATGTTGCCTAGAAGACAGGAAAATTCTGCTTTGAGCTCAATCAACGAAGTGATTGAAATGGCAGGTGCCATCATTCCAGGAGTGTGACTTTGACCGATCAGTAGTTAATGTGGGATTTTGAACAGGTGGATACAAACTTAGAAAGGATCACTTATATTGTGTGTGTATAGCTCCTAGGCAAAATCCCTGATCTGATAAACTTGGTTCAGAATATGAAGAAAGAAGGTGACTCAGGTGTATACAATTTGTTTGCCCCTGTCCATATTTCCCCATAAGTTCATGCCTTGCTGATGCCCTCATGTTGACAGGGCAGTCCTGTTGTATCCACACTAGTCAGTTTTGTTGGATTTTGCCTTGATGTCTCCCAGGATGTCATGAGGTGATAGACAGGAACTCACGGGCTGATTTGCTAATAGTGGCATTATCACTGACTTGGTGTCAGTAGAAGAGGCCTGAGGGAAGAGTTGGGCCACTGAAGCAAAGCATTGCAAGTATAACATTCACTTCCAGGGTCCTCCTTGCACTCTTCTTCCTTGCTATTCCGACATGAGCACCTGGTACTCCACTGTGCCACTCTGTTGTGCCAGCCTCCTTTGGAACTAGATGACCATGGAGTGTAAACATGAGCCAAAGTGAACCTCCCTCCCTTCAGTGGCTGGGTGGTGCATTCAGTCTCTCTCAGGATAAGTGAGGTAAGTGACCCTGGAGCACAGTGCACAGTTCTTGGGGAAACCTGAAGAAGTTGCACTGGGACCCTTCAGAGTCTTTGCTGGATGTTGGATGCTGAAGATTGAGTGTCAGAGGCAATGACAAATACCCCACCTAAGGAATCAACCTAAAACATGTCTTCTTTTTTCCCTCTCTACTATATTGAGACTCCAACATTATGACTGGTGCCACCTCTCTTGTGGTGGGTCTTCCCCTTTTATTTCCACATCTGCATGTCCTTCCTCAAAAGCCAACACAGCTGATGTCTGGAGCTATGCTCCATTAATTATTTTTCTTAATGCCCTAGATTGAAACCACCTTGAAATCTTGAGATGTTCATGGGTTGCTTTCCCCTCCTTGGCCTGATTGTAGTACCTGATTGAACTTTGAAAAGTTAGTATAACTTTGTAGGTCCTATACTATGCACATATATGTGAGAGGCCTCTTTAGAGCACTCTAGTGACTTCATGGTGATCATAGTGTTGGGACACAGTACTGAAACTGTCAGCAGCTCTTTAGGCTCAGCAGGTTCATCTTTTTGGAGAGGAGAGTCTCAGTCCATGCTGAACTTTGAAAATCAGTATTCACTGAAGTTGAGGTCACTTTCTCCAAATGGCATGAGTTATGGCTAGATGTCCCCATAATGATTTCTGGACTTGTGGTTCGGATTTTTCAGAGGCCTTGATTCCAGGCTGTGTAAATATGCAGTTAATTTTGTATATTTGGAAAGGTGTGTATGCTGTGTTCATCCAATGGCTCAATGTAGTTCTGGATATCGATAATGAGAAGGTCCCTGTGTGTTGGTGGCAGCAACCTGTAGGATGGTGGCCTAGATCATACGTGAAGGAAAAAAGAAAGGTGGGCTTGCTGCCTCCTGCTTATCCTCCATGGAGAATTTCCCCTCTGTCCTTTGAATTCACCTTGTAGACAGCTGACATAAACTGAAAACTGTAATGTCAGCTAAAATTAATCTTTCCTCCTCAGAGTTTGGATTTCAGTTCTTTACCTGTCTTACTTAGGTTTTGCATATACTCAGTGGGGATCTCTGTAGGGTTTTTGGTAGTGAGGGTCAGCAATACCTACAAAAGCTGTAGAAAGGCTGTGGACAGTAGCTGATAATCATATCTCTGAAGGATGGTGTACAGAAGATTGGCAAACTCCTCAGATCATCTACTCATAATCAAGTGCACAGATTTTTCACTCAAAGATTTGACATGGAAAACACTGTTTGAATCACTGCATTGTGTTTCAGGGTACAAAGCCTCATAGATTTTGTTGAAGGATTCCATTCAGGGTTCATTGGTACTATTTCCTTCTTTTGCAATCTATGCATGGACACTTTGGTAAGTTGTCTGTGAGATCACAAATCATGTACTAAAGAGCCTTCAAACCCAGGTTGCAAAGAACTGTAGATTATGTTGGAGGACTGTGTAGAGTGATTGCTTTGAAGTCAGTGAGCTTTGAGCCTAAGGTATGGAATTCAAGAATGCCCAAGTGAACATTCTATAATCCTGTGACCCCAGCTCACAAGTACAGCGTACAACACTAGATCACAGATAATAATGCGCTTTGTGCATGTGATGGGTGAGTCTTTGGAACAGATTTACTGGCATGAAGAGGGTGACGTATAGCTAGTGACAAAGAGAATGAGGATATCCTGGGAGAAGCATCTGAGAAATTGAAGTCAGAGGTTCTGGAGATAGGGATATTTCATAATACGACCCTTTGAAAATTGAATGTTTTGATCCACTGATCACTTATTATCCACATGCACTACAATATTTTGAGATGCTCCCTTTTATTCTATATAAATTTAGCTCCATATTGGGCAGAAAGAGAATTTCCACTAAAGGGAAAATTTAGCCCTATGATTCGGCAGGGTGTAGTCTGGGTCACTTGTGGATTTACCAGAGCAGGATTGCTGTGTTCTCAGGCTGCAGCCATGCTTAGAATGGTAAGGTTGTGAGGTGAATAAGGCAGGGCTATCCTCTTTGCAGTGGGCCTCATGTCAGCAACACACAGTGAGTTTAGATGGCCTGTGGTTCTATTAGTCAGAGATGAGGCCTCTGCCAGAGTTCATAGTCAGAATCACGTGCCCTGCTTGACAGAATTCCTCTAGCAGAAAGCTGCTTCCATCTGCATTTAACATTGTCTTTCCCAAGATACTGTTCAGTGAGATTTCCCAGTGATCTCTCTCTACACAGTCCTGTAGGGGTTCTCCTGCTTTGACCTATACTGAGTTACCTCCCTGAAGTGTTTAATTTTCATAGAGTTATGCTGAGATTTTCCTATAAAAGCCCCTAATGTGGGTTTCTACTAGTATTTTACAAATAGTGGTGCCTTCTCTTCTCCACTAGAATTGTAGCTGACTGTGGAACTCCACTCAGCACTCAAGTCCCAAGTCAGCTTGTTAGCATCTTGCATTAGCAGGCAGTGGAAACAAGAGTGCTGAAACGGGCCAGGGAGAGGAGCTCAGTGGATAAGAAGTTCCCTGGCAAGTGCAAGGGCCTGAGTTCAATCCCTGGTTCCACAAAAAAAAAAGAGTGCTGAAACATGCAGGACATCCTTGCAGTACAGAGTCCAACAGTTTTGACAAGTGCACCACCAGGTGATAACAGGATTCCATGACTTGTGTTAAGAGCCCTGTATCCATTTCATTTGTGTTCCTGGACATACAGGAAGAAAGGCTTGGTTATATCTGGAAGTCGTAATGCAGGAGCCTGAGAAGAGCTATTTTGATTTGTTAGGATTTTTCTTGTGGGTTTCCTAGAGGAGGGTCTCTTTGTCACCCCATTGGTAGCTTCCTTTAGTGGCCTAACCACTTGAAACAAGTTGGAGATCAAAAAGCAACAGAATCATGCTGATACTATAAACCTTATCTTACACCAATGGTTGGCACAGGGAGAGCACAGACTCTTCATCTTCAAGCACAAATTCCAGCTTCCTTGTCCCTGTGAAACTCAATATTTTCCTGGTTGACAGGTTTGTTCTCTCTTAGACACCTCACTTGAAGCTTTCCAATGTAGATAAAGGGGAACTTCAATTCCTTCATAGCAATCCTGGCAAATCTGACCTGTTCTGAGGAAGTCATCTACATACTATAATTTGACACAAGTATCTCAGGGGAGTGAGGAAGGCTCTGAGGTTTTTAGGCATAATCAACCTGTACATGTTAAGGGAGTTTTTGTATCCCTAGGGATGCCTGGTCCATTGAGCTGTTCCTTATGCTTCCAGCAGGGTCCTCTTATTAATACACAAGAATTGCCTGACTGACAGGTGCCAGGCAGAGAGAGGAAGTAGTATTAGTTAACATCAGGAAAGAAGCTCAGGCAGCACTTGCTGGAATAAGTCCATCAGTGTGTAAGGAATAGGTATCCTGGCACAGGTGGTTTCAGTAATGTGCTCTACACATGAGGGTCCTCCACCTTTCATACTCATAAATGCCTTGTTGTCATAAAAGGAAGGGAGGCATGATCCATGATGCGTGATATCTAGCTAAGATATGATGGTCTAAGAATCATTTTGCACATACTTGAATGACTTATATGGCCCTGCGGAGGATGGAATATTGCTGGACAGGAACAGGTGAAATCCAGCTTTGCTTTTATTCTAAGGGCCACTTGATTAGCAGCCTGCCCATGTGGTTATCATGGTCCTATACCCAGAATTTTATGTGTCAGGCTATGTAGCTCACTTTTTTGTATATATTGCTACTTATCTCAATAAGTTTCCACACTTATGCTTGTGGCATTGTAAGAGCTCACATCATAGCTCTTGCTGAGATAGGCTGAAGTCACATTTCCTTATGCCCGAAGTGAATTTGAGCTTGTAGTTTTTAAAACAGGCTCCTTCCCCTTTGGGGAATGGACCAGGTTGGAAAATGCAGACCATCATGCTGGCACTGTAGACTTCTGTGACATGTCTTTCTGGAGATGTCCCTAACATAAACATAAGCATACTCTGTTTTATGCAGAGTTGTTGCTTTTTTTTTTTTGTTCTTGTTTTTGTATTTTTAAGGAAGGGTCTTCAGGGATTTTAATGTCTCATTACTGGATCAGACTTATAATGGTACAACTGTTGACAGCCCCCCAAGAGCTGGGATTACAGGTACACTCCACCATGCCAAGTCTCACTTGTCATCTCAGCACACCCCAGGGACAGGGCCTGGAGGGCAGGCCCAGGGATAAAAAAACCCTGCCCCTGTGCCTGATTGCAGGCACTTTATTTTTTTTTTTATTTTATTTTTTTTAGAGGTATTTAACCATAGGTATTTGTATTATAAAACATTGTGGTTTTCACTTAACTACAATGGCTTTTTTTTTTTTTTTTGGTGGAACCGGGCATTGAACTCAGGCCCTTGCGCTTGCCAGGGAAGTGCTTTATTCCACTGAGCTATCTCCCTGGCCCTGCAGGCACTTTAATCCACTGAGCTATTTGGCTGGCCATCATATGGAGTCCTGAGTGTGTGGTTTTCCACTCCATTGGTTCCAACTGTTCCTCTTTTATTAAAGATTTTTAAATATCCATTTATTTTGCTGCTTTTAGAAGTTTGTCTCTCCAAGTCCAGCCTTTGGCAGTGTGAATCACTCTAGTGTGCTTTTGCTTCAGACGCATGGAGAGAGTGCCTGAAGAATTGACCACCTGAGACCCATTAAACTTTCATACAGTATTTTTTGTGTCTTTGAGATACGGTTTCCCTGTGCACCTCAGGCTGGACTAGAATTCGCTTTGTAGCTGAGGGTAGGCTTGAACTAAAAGATCTTCCTGCCTCTGCATCCTGAAAGCTAAGATTACAGGTGTGTGCCATCAAACCGGTCTTCATCAATTGTGTACTTTTTGCAGTACCAGGGATTGAACTCAGGGCTCTACACTTAGTCCTCTGAGCTGTCTGCCTGGCTCTTATATATTTTTAAAGAGCATAAATATAATAGATGAGACATTATAAAAGGAACCTGGAGGGGCTAGGGAGATGGCTGAGAAGAGAGACTCTTGCCTGGCAAGCACGGGGTACTGAGTTCATTCTTCTCTACTGCAAAAAGAAAAAAGAAAGAAAAGAAAAAAGGGTCTCAGGAGATGGCAGAGGTGACTGGAATTTTCTGGTCAAGCTAGATGCCTATGGTCCTATGCTATTGTGCTCTGGTTGCCTGTCCCTTGCTGTACTGGCATGGGCCAGGCACCTGGATTCCTCTGTCCACCCTATTCGTGCAGGGTATCAAGTCATTCCCTGTTCATTTTCCATCCAGTTGTACTGGATTCCTATATATTTTTGATCATGAACTTCCACATCAATTGCTTCACCATTCATATGCTTTCCAGTTTTGTCACTGTCTATTTTTAAGTCCTACCTTGTTTCACCTAGTACTAAAGATAATCTCCCAGCCATTCCTAGGGATGCAAGAAAGAGTCCCAATATCCTTTCGGAACAAGCTAGGATTAAGCTTGTTTGCTAAAGTGTTGGGAAAAGTTTCTCCAAATCAGAAATGTTTCTGAAAACAGAGGCCATGGTACAATGAAAAGTCTCAGTTGTGTATCTGGATAATGGGGTCCTAACATACAGAAAAATGGCCCATTGTAAGAAGAACAAAAGTAGAGAATTAGCTAGAGCCACAGAGTTCCTAGTTGCAGACCCATGGAGTGGACTATTAAGTTGTCATTTCCAGCCATCCAATCACAGCAAGAGAGGGTGGGGCCATAGGCTGAGGAAGTGGAAGATGG
>PVKA01051065.1:0-12386 GCA_004027165.1 Ctenomys sociabilis
AAAAAAAAAAAAAAAAAAAAAAAAAAAAAAAAAAAAAAAAAAAAAAAAAAAAAAAAAAAAAAAAAAAAAAAAAAAAAAAAAAAAAAAAAAAAAAAAAAAAAAAAAAAAAAAAAAAAAAAAAGAGAAAAGAATATCTAGAGAGTAAAAAGGCCAATCACAAATCCTGGAAAAATAAAAGCTTCTCATCTCAAAGCTAAAGAAAAGAAAAACATAGAATATATACTGAATTTCCACAGCTCAATATAAAATTAATACAATTAAAGTAGAAAATTGCCTGACTAGACATTTCTCTAATATATATACAACTGGATAATAAGGACACAAAATACTTAACATTATTATTCATTAGGGAAATGTAAGTCAAAACTATAGTGAAATGTTACTACATAGGCACTGGGATGAATGTAATTAAAAATAAGCATAACAGTAAGATTGGCAGGAATGTAGAGAAGTTGGAGCTCTCATATTTTCATGAAGAATATAATATGGCTCTTTGGAGAACAGTCTGGCATTCCTCAAAATGTTAAAGATAAAAGTCAGGGATGTCATTTGCCTATCATGTGTAAAGTCTTAGGTTTGATACCCAGAATTGAAAGGAGGAGGAGGGGAAAGTGCAATTCAGAGATAGAGTATGGTATCCAGACACATTAAAAAAAGGAAGAGGGGGAGAAGCAGCCGCCAAGATGGACGTGTTCCTCATGATCCAGCGCCACAAGACCACCATCTTCATGGACACCAAGGAGTCGAGCACCATGTTCGAGCTGAAGCACATTGTCGAGGGCATCCCAAGTGGCCGACCAATGAGCAGAGGCTGTAGAAGGATGACCAGCTTCTAGATGATGGCAAAACACTGGGAGAGTGTGGCTTTACTAGCCAGACAGCAAGACCACAGGCCCCAGCCACAGTGGGGCTGGCCTTCCAGGCAGATGACACCTTTGAGGCCCTGCACATCGAGCCCCTTTCTAGCCCTTCAGAGCTTCCAGATGTGATGAAGCCTCAGGACTCTGGTGGCAGTGCCAATGAACAAGCCGTGCAGTGATGGCCCCTGGCCCACCCGGAGGCCCATTGCCCCAATAAAAGATTTGGCTTTCTGCCTGGAAAAAAAAAGAGGAAGGGGGAAAATCATGCAAGTATATGTACAGCAAGACTGAGATGATACTAATAATTTTCATCAGTTTTTTGCAAACAGTAAATATTTACAATATTCACTCTGGCTAACTGTATGCTGGTATCTGTGATCTAAGCAACTACATCAAGGACAGCAATGTAATATAAAAACCATGGTTGAGGGGCTCAGTGGAATAAGCACTTCTCTGGCAAGCGCAAGGGTATGAGTTCAATCCCTGGTTCTGCAAAAAAACAAAAAACAAAACAAAACAAAAAAACATGGTTGAATACCTCTCATCTTGGTCCTCTAAATGTGTACCATTTCTAATGTCTTATCAATTATTGTTACATCCTTTTTAAAATAAATTTTAAAAATAAAGATAAATAAGGTTTATTAACAGCATGCATTAATATTCAATTATTTATCCAGTCTTCTATATCTGTTAATCTGAGCAGCAGATTTGATGATAAAAATAGATAATAAAACAACCATTGTTAATTTGCTATTTTTGTTTTGAAAATGTGTAACATATCTATTGTATGTTATCCTGTTTCTTTGTTTCTGCTATTTGTTTTTGCTTTTGTTTTTACTCTTCAAAATAAAATTAAATTAAAAAAATAAAAAACCTTATTTCTCAACAATAGGATGTAAAGGAGCCCAGCGTGGTGGTGCATGCCTGTAATCTTAGCACTCGGGAGGCTGAGGCAGGAGGATTGTTGTCAGTTCCAGACCAGCCTGAGCTACAAAGTGAGCTTAAGGCCAGCCTGAACTGCATAGTGAGACCCTGTCTCAAAAAAGACAAAAAAAAAATTAAAATAAAAAAAAATCAACAATAGGATGTATAACCTGCTTGGGAAACAAGCAAATAATTGTTAGAATATAATATCCATGAAGACAGGGATATGATTTAATTATCATGTATTTCTAGAGTCCAACTTGGTATATGGCATGTAGTGGGTATTGAATAAATATTTGTAGAATTAATGTATTCATCAGTTGTCTCATAATTTTGTCTTTCTATGAATCCTTCTATTCAGTTTATGATAGAAGCACTTAATTTAGGGGTTTTGATATATAGTTTTTTGTATGTTTGTGTATATGTACTTTTTATGGTGAGAAGCGTTATGACTTGTGTCTACATGTCCCCCCAAAGCCTCATGGTGCTTTTTCAGAGATCTGGATGTAGAGCATATAGTGCTGGGATTAAGGGTGTGTGACTACTAAATCATCCACTGATTGGTTTGGCGTCACCTCAGTCCCACATCCTAGATAGAATATAAAAGGGTCAGAAAGAAGCTGCTAAGAACCCCTGCTTGTTCTCATCTGCCTGCTTGCCATGGACTGCTTTTCTGCAATACCCCTCTGCTATGCACCTTGCTCTGGAGCCAGCTAACCAAAACCTCTACCATCTGTAAGCCAAATAACCTTCATTCCCTTAACTTTGGGTGTTGGGTATTTTGTCTTAACAATCACATAAGAAGATACATGACTTAGATTTTAACAGGGTCTGCTATAGAAATTAAGATGATTAACTTTTATTATTCTTAAGTAAAAATGTTAAATTCTAAGTCTACTTATACATCATTTGTTTTGCTCTACAAGTATCTAGTCTCTAAGTTTTTTGATTCCCCTTTCACTGGTTTTTAACTTCTAAATAGTTCTTGTTCCTTCCCACCTTTTCTTCATGATTACTGTTGTCCTGATTTGAAATTTTATACTTGCCTGCAAGAATTTCTTCGTTAGTCTTGGCACTTTGGATACATCTTTAAAGCCAGACTCCAAGGTCAATACTTTTATTTATTTTCATTTCTGTATTTGGTACAGGGTCTCACTACACACTTGGACTCATCATGATTGTCCTGTTTTCAGTCTACCCAGTGCTGGGATTACAGGTGTGCACCAGTCCGCTTTTCTGCATTACCCCTCTGCTATTGCAGAAGAGTCCAGAGTGCTGGACTCTGTTGGCTCAGCGTGTGCCTCAGGGTCAAGGCTGATATGGCATGCTGGAGTGGGGATGGAACCCTCATCATTGCCTTTGCCAAAACAGGCACTTGGTCTGCTGAGCTGTCTCATAGGTCCCAAGGTCAATACTTTTTTGATCACCACCTTATTAATTATAACACTTAGTAAAATGATTTATTTATGTATCTGTCTACTAGACCATGAATTTGTTGAGAGTAAGGTTTTAGTCTTCACATATCTTTAATTTTTAGCATGATGCTGGTCATCTATTGAGTGTTCAATAGGTGTTGAAAAACATGAAAAATTGGAAATGTGTAATATATGCTTAAATATATAAAATAATAAAATGGTATATTAAGTACCCTTCTTACATAAAGTGAGAAGAATGTGATGTATTTGCTTTAGTTTTTTTAGCTTTGTTGAAGTGAGATTGACAAAGCTATATATATTCAAAATGGTATCAATATTCATTTTTGAAACTATTCCTACGGTCAAGCTAATTAACTTTACATAATAACCCCCAATTTCAAGTCAGTAGTACATTATTAACTGTAGTCATAATACTGTACATTAGGATTCCAGAATTTATTAATCTCATAACTATAGGTTGATATTCTTGACCAACATGTCATCATTTTCCTGACTTGCAACCCTGGGCAACCACCCTCATTCTGTGATTCTATGAGTTTGACTTTTATAGATTCAATGTAAAAGTGAGATAGATTATATGTGTTTTTATGTCTAGCTTGTTTCACTTAATGTAATGCCCTCCATATTTATCCATGTTATCTTTTGGGGGGCAGGAATTCTTTCTTTTTTTCTTTCTTTCTTTCTTTCTTTCTTTCTTTCTTTCTTTCTTTCTTTCTTTCTTTCTTTCTTTCTTTCTTTCTTTCTTATACACATGGTTCTTGTTATTGTTATATATTACTTTGAACTCAGTATGTACTTAGGTTGGCCTTGAACTCACAGCAGTCCTTCTGCCTCAGTCTCCTGAGTCCTTGGATTATAGGTATGTGCTGTCACACCTGGCTTCTGTTTTTCTTAAGGATGAATAATGTTACATTTTAGATCTGTTCCATAATTTCTTTATCCATTTCTCTATCCTTGATTGGTAGCTAAGTTGTTTCATGTCTTGGCTATTGAGAAAAAATGCTTCAGTGGACATGGGAGTGCAGGTATGATTTCAAGATAGTGATTATATTTACTGTTTTCTTGTTGAATTTTGAGAATTGTAAAAACTACATTCTAAATATAAATTCTTTATCAGATGTATGACTTGAAAATATCCTGTCCTAGTCTATGGCCCATCTTTCCCTCCTTCCCTTCCTCCTTTCTTTCTTCTTTTCACCTGCTCTCTCTCCTTCCCTCCCTCCCTTTCTCCTTCCCTCCTTTCCTTCTTTGCATTACTGGGTATTGAACCAAGGCATTCTAACATTGGTCCACATCTTTACTCATTTTTATTCTTTGAGACAGACCCTTTCTAGTAGCTGCAATTATAAATGTGTACCACATGCCTGGCTCCTTTCAATGTCTTTAGAAAAGAGGTTTTTAACTTTTATGAAACTGAATTTGTCATTTTCTTCTTTTATTGGTCATGCTTTCAGTGTCATAGCTAAGAAATCCTTGCCTAACCTAGGTCACAAGCATTTTTCTTCTATGTATTCTAGAAGTTTTACGGTTCTAGGTTTTACATTTAGGTCTGTGTTAGTTTTTCATCACACTGACAAAATATCTGACAAAAACAACTTAAAGGAGAAAGGCTTTATTTAGACTCATGGTTTTAGAGCTTTCAGTCCCAAGATTTTTAGCTCTGTTGCTTCTAGGTCTGTGATGGAAGGGTATGGCAGAGGAAAGTTGCTTATCTTGTGGCCCCCAAGAAGAAGAGAGAACAAGAAAGAGCTCAAGAGGAGTAACACATCCTCAGTGACTTGTTTCTTCCATCTTCTAACAGCTTATTCCCCTAAGGAATTCATCAGTGGATTTATCTACTTGAGGAAGTTTAGAGCCCCCAGAATCCAATCAGTTCCCCAAACCCATCAATTGATAACCAGATCTTCAGCACAGTGAACCATTGGGGGACATTTTAGAACCCAACCACAGGTCAGTGGTCCATTATAGTTAATTTTTATATATGATTCAAGTATGGGTTAAAATTAATTTTTCCAGGTTGTTGAAACTAGCAGTTAATTGATAGGATTCTCTCTCTGACTAACTATATATTCTGATACCTATGAACCAAGCAACTGCACTGAAGATAGCAATGTGTAATAGAAGGGTCATGCTTGGAATGCCTGTCATTCTGGTTTTCTAAATATGTACTTCTTGTCATGACACACCAAGTATTATTATACTGTCTTTCAAATAAAAGTTTTTTTAAAATTAATTTTTCCTGAGTATTCGCATTGTTCCATTGTTCATTGTTCTTTTTTACTCAACTTTGCACCTCAGCTATGTTTATTTATCTTCTGTTATTTTTGCCTTTTTCTTTTGTCTTGATGCCAACACTGTTGATCACTGTTGCTTTAAAGCAGGTCTTTAAGGAGTTGGAGCACTGTTATAGAGCTGTAGCCTAGTTAGCATAAAGCTCTAGGTTTGATCTCTCAGAAGAAGAAAAAACAGTCTTCAAGCCTAGCACTCTTGAAGTCCATTGTTAAGGTGTGTGCTTATTATATAGTAGTACTCAGGAGGCTAAGGCGGAAAGTTACTTGAGCTTTTGGGTAATTTATTGAGGCTTTTCTGATTTATTTATTTTTTTTTTTTAAAAAGGTCTTTAGGTCGGAAAGTGTAAATCTTCCAACTTTGTCCTTTTTATAAGTTGTTTGGCTTGTAGTCTCTTGAAATTTCCATATAAAATTTGAAATTTACTTGTTATTGTTTACCAAAGTTTTCCTGGGATTATATTGCCTCTCCATATCAATTTGGAGGAGAGCTACCATCTATTAAAGCAATATGTAATCTTCTGGTCCAGGAATATAGTGTATTTCTTCATCTTTTGGCTCATTTTTAATTTTTCTAGGTAGCATTTTATAGTTTTTAGGGCACAGATATTATATCTCATCAGATTTAATACTAAATGTTAAATATTTCTGATGCTATGGTAAGTGGTATACAAAAATCTTAAAATTCTATTATTTTTGAAGTACAATTAATATTTTCAGTTTTCAGTATTGCTAAACATACTAGTTGTAGTAGCTTTTTGTGAGTTCCATAGGATTTTCTAGGTTATCATAGCATCTGTAAATGTGGTTTAATTTTTTTCCTTTTACAGTATTTCTTTTCTTGACTTACTGAATTAGTACATTGTTGGATATAAGTGGTGAGATCAGATTTTCTCCTTTTGTTACTTATTTTTTATTTTTGTTTTATTGAAGTAAAAATATCAATGAGATAGTTTTAAGATACCTTGACAAGATGGATTTGATAAATTAATACATTGCAAACTGTTTTCATAATGTTTTGGTATCATAGAAAGTGCATACATGATATTATAATTACAGACATTATTATACTGTATATCTCTTATCAGTAAATTAAGAGAATGTAGCTATTTGCATTGTTACTTATTTTAAGAGGAAATCATTTATCCTTTCCCATTAAGTATGCTATTAGCTGAAGGATTTTTGTAGATGATCTTTATTCATTTGAGGATTTAAATTTTATTATTTTTGCCTTAGTCCTTATTTGCTGAGGGCTTTTTAAAAGTAGAAATGAAAATTTTAAAAAGTAGGAATATAGGATTTTACTAGGTACTTTTTTAAAAAGAATAATTTTTTTATTATAAATTATTTATTTAGTACAGGGTCTCACTATGCAGGTTGGAGTCATAGTGATCTTCCTGTCTTAGCCTCCTCAGCCCTGGGAGTACAGGTATGTGCCTCTTTGCCTGGTTTCTCAGCGAGCATGGGATGCCCAGGGTTTCCAGGCTAGCATAGCATGTGGTATCAGGGATTGAACCTAGGACCTTGTGCTTGGCGAGGTAGGCGCTTAGATTGCTAAGCTATCTCCTCAGCCCCAAGGAATTTTTTTTAATGTGTCTGTTTAGAAGATTGTGTCTTTTCTTTTTTTAGATTGTTAATTTGCATGAATGGAGGACTGGCTCAGTGGATTAAAGCACCTGCTTAGGCAGAGCGCGGTGGACAGGGTTCAGTCTCTAGTATGCCGTGCCAGCCCTGCCCCCAGGTTGTGCTGAGATGGCAGTTGAGACTGGGTGTGGTGGCACATTGCCTGCAATCCCAGCTCTTGGAAGGCTGAAAACAGGAGAATCACTAGAGTCCTATCTACATAGTAAGATCCTGTAGACCCTGTACAAATACATAAAAAATAAAACCAAAAAATATGATTGAATGACATTCATTTTGTATGTTAAACTAGTCTTGGCATTCCTGGGATGAATCCCATTTTGTCATAATTTATTATCCTTGGCATATATTGTTAGTTTTTATTTACTATAATTTTATTAAGATTTTTATGTTTATATACACAATGGATACTTGTATTTAGTTTTCTTTTAATATCTTTTCCCATTTCATTTAAATAATGGTAGTTTTATCGAGTGAGTTGGGATAAATATTCTGTACTTGAATTGTCTAGAAGAGTTTTTGTACCAGGTATTTCTTCCTTAAATAGTTGGTATATTTGTAGAGGCTGGCCTTGAATTTGCTTGCTTCTTACCTCAGCCTCCCCCAGCTGCTGGCAGTATGGGTGTTTCTGAATTTGCCTTTGATTTTTATGACCTTTTCTTTTGCCCATGAATTTTATAATTAGCTAATTTCTATGAAAACTCTTATGATTTTGATGGCTGTTTAATTTATAGGTTAATTTGGTGGTGATTTTTTGTAGTATTTCTGTGACTTTATATAGTGGGTGATTTAAATTCTTTAACAATATTAATTTAAAAATATTACTTAATTTTAATTGCTACAAATAAGAGATAGGGATTATACTCTTTAATGTTTAGATTCTGTAAGCAAAGGAGGACCAAGAGCAAATGGCTTGTAAATAAAGCCAAAGTCTGCAATGACTTCAAAGATTATTTTGGTGGATTTCATTATTTCATTGTTTGCTGTCTTCTTATGAGAGAACTCTACTTCCTGGTCTGTTGGTAAGAGTGGTCTGTCTAGTTTTGTGAAATATAAGCACAAATAATATATGCAGTCTTTAAGGGGAAGCTTTAAGAGCCAGCATGTGTTTCAGTGGTGTCTCCTTTTCTTCTGTTATTAGGCTAGGATGTCTTAGGTAGGGTTTTCTCCTTTAACCTGGATCCTTCCTTGATGTACTTCTTTTTTTTTGAGACAGGGTCTCACTGTGCAGTTCAGGCTGGCCTTAAGCTCACTTTGTAGCTCAGGCTGGTCTCGAACTCACAACAATCCTCCTTCCTCAGCCTCCTGAGTGCTGGGATTATAGGCATGCACCACCATGCCCGGCGATGTACTTCTTCTTGACTTTGTGCTTACCTGTATTTCTGTAAGTCTTGCTTGGTTGTGAAGTTCTCACAGACAATTTGATATTAAGTCGGTTTCTCAGTGGGAGATCCTGCAATTCCTTTTCTGCCGTCTTGCTGATGCCATTCTTTGTTAGATTATTAAATAATATTAACACTTTGCAACTCTATACTGGACTTAGTTATCTTTTGTTGTATTTATACCTATAGTCTTGTAAGTGCTTGTGCCTATTATGAGTAATATTCATTTTTTCAACTTTTTTTATCTTTTTGAGACAGGGTCTCACTATGCAGTTCAGGCTGGCCTTAAGCTCACTTTATAGCTCAGGCTGATCTTGATCTCACAACAATCCTCCTGCTTCAGCCTCCCAAGTGCTGGGATATTTTTTTCAACCTTATTAGATAGTACCTGTATTAATTTTCATAATTTATCTGTAGATTCTCATGGATCCTTTATATGGGTAATTAAAGAATTTCTAAATTGTGACAGCTTTAGTCTTTTTCATTTTCATCCTCATATGGCTCTCCTTTTCCTTGTAATATTACATTGAATAAAGTAGTATTAGGTAGAGTACAGGGGTAATATTGGGTGCCTGCATTTTGCCTTCCTTAAATGGGATTATATAAAAGTATACCATTGAGTGTGGCACTCAATGTTTTGTTTATGGAATAGTCTTCTATTCTTAACTTACCAGCAGTGTTAATTAGAAATGAATGTTATATTTTCTATAATTTTTTCTACGTGTTTTTATATTGTGATACTTAAAATCTTTGAGTTATGTTAGTAGGCTTTTGTTGAAATAGCTTTTCGGATTTATCATAGTTTGATCTGGTATAATTTAAAATATCTTGGATTTGATTTTTATGTCTATGTTCCTATTAAGGTTGGCATATAATATTCATTTCCTGTTTTAGCTTTATAAAATGAGTTGGGTAGGTTTTTCAGTTTCTGTTCTTTGAAACTTCTTATGCTGCATCTGTTCTTAGCTGGGCAAGGTGGTGCACACCTGAAACCCCACCACTTGGGAGAGTGAGGCAAGAGTCCAGCCTGGGCTACATAAGTGAGTTCAAGGTCATCTGTACTATATGGCAAGAGCCTGTCTCAACAAACAGAAAGAAAGAATAAAAGAGAAAGAAAAGTATATTTGTTCTTGGTAGAGCTAACTTGTAAAAAGAATTTGAACCTGTTTTTTAAGTTGAAGAGAGGAAAATAAATACTTTGTATTACAAACTTATTTTCTTTAATGATGTTTTAAGATTTCTGTTTCTCATACAGTCAGTTTTGCCTATGTGTATCTTTAAAAAAAATAGGAAGAAATGCAAAGGGTGTATAAGAACAGAATAAAGAGCCCAGAAATAGACTCTCACAAATAAGATTAATTGATTTTCAGCAAAGATTCAAAGGCAATAATGTGGAAGAAAGGTAGTATTTTCAACAAATGGGGCAATGAGGATGTATTGTCTATGTAAAAACAGTGGATATTTACCCGTACATCTATATAAAAATTAAGTCAAAATGGATCACAGTTTTCAATGTAAAACTTAAAACTATAAAATTAGAATAAATAGGGCATGATTTCAGTTAAGACAAATATTTCTTTAATGTAATATCAAATGCACAACTCATAAAATAAGACAAAATGAAATTTGATTTCAGAAAAATGAAAGACTTCAGTTCTGTCAATATTATTTTGAAAATAAAGCAAGCAACAGGCTGGGAGAAAGTACCAGCAAATATGTCTGACATCTTGCATTCCAAATATGTGAAGAATTCTCATATTCAATAAAGAAACCCTGTATCACCAAAAATGTAACTTGTATCTGGATATTAGTAACAAATACAGTGATTGTGTGTGTGTGTGTGTGTGTGTGTGTGTGTGTGTTTTGTATGTGTGATACTGGAGATTGAATTCAGGACCCTGTCCTTGCCAGCAGGCGCTTATTCTACTGAGCTATCTCCCTGGCTCGTGTAATATATTTGAACAGATACTTTATTGAGCATGTTTATGTGCAGAAGATAAACATAGTAAAAGTAGCACTAGGAAAATGTAACTTAATTTGACAATGTAATATCTCTGTGTACCTATTACAGTGGCTACAACAACAAAAATAAAAATGAGAATACAAGAATAACAAAATATTGGTGAGGATATATAAAAGTCATAATTTGTATAAATTTGCATATATTCCAGATGGGAATGCCTCACTTTTGAAAAATCATTTGACACTTTCTTTTTTTTTTTTTTTTTTTTGGTCTTTTTGAGACAAGGTCTCACTATGCAGTTCAGGCTGGCTTTAAGCTCCCTTTGTAGCTCAGGCTGGTCTTGAATTCACAACAATCCTCCTGCCTCAGCCTCCCAAGTGCTGGGATTACAGGCATGTGCCACCACGCCCGGCTATTTTTGACACCTTCTTGTTATAAATCTACCATATTATCAAAGAATCCCACCACAAGTGATTTTTCATAAGAAATGAAAAATTGTATTAATGCACAGTTGTATAGACAAGATTTTAAATTGTTTTATCCATGAATAATAACCTAAATATATTTCAACTCATGAATGTATGAACCATAGGTTATCCATAAAATATACTAGAAGGTAATGAAGAAAAGACCACTAGTACACATGGAATTGTAGACTGAGCTAAAGACATAATTGAGAGAAATAAATCAGATTGAAAATGTAAAGTGTGATAGAAATACATGGTGGTTGTTTAATTTAAAAAATCATTGTGGTAAAAAGCACACTGCTATTAATTCCCTTCAAAATAGTCTACTTATAGAGAAATCAATCCTAAAATTTATTTGGAACCACAAACGACCTAGAATAGAAAAGGCAATCTTGGCCAATCAAGACAAGGCAGGAGGCATCATAATTCCTGATTTGAAATTATGCTACAAAGCCACTGTGATAAAATCAACATGGTATTGGCAACAAAATAGACCTGAGGATCAGTGGAATAGATTAGAAGATGCAGAGGCATCTACAAAAGCACTCAGCCATCTTATCTTCGACAAAGGGTTTACACAAACTCACTGGAAGAAAGATAGCCTCTTTAACAAATGGTGCTGGAAAACATGGCTTTCTACATGCCGAAAACTAAAACTTGACCCAGCTCTATCACCATGCACTAAGTTAAAGTCAAAATGGTTTAAAGATCTAAACGTTAAAACAGAAACACTCAATTTCCTGGAAGAGAAAGTAGGAGGAACTCTTGAAGACATAGGGGTAGGTAAAGAGTTCATGAACAAACATATATTCGCATGGGAAGCTCTTGAAAGAATCAACAAATGGGATCAACTCTTCTTAAAGAGCTTCTGCATGTCAAAAGAAATTGTCAACAGAGTGAAAAGACAACCCACAACTTTGGAAAAATCTTAACTAATAAACAATCAGACAGAGGACTGCTGTCTAGAATTTATAAAGAACTAAGATATAACAGGGCCCTCAAATTTAAAGACCCAGTTCAGAAATGGGCATCTGAAATGAATACACACTTCTCAGAGGACGAAATTAAAGAAGCGAACAAATATATGAAAAAATGCTCCACATAGCTAGCCATTCGTGAAATGCAAATAAAAACAACACTGAGATATCATCTCACTCCAGAAAGAATGGCTATCATAAGGAAATCAACCAACAACAAATGTTGGAGAGGTTGTGGGGAAAAGGGAGCACTTCTCCACTGCTGGTGGGAATGTAGACTGGTACAACCATTGTGGAGATCAGTGTGGAGACTCCTCAAAAGAGTAGGACTAGAAATCCCATTCAAGCCGGCTATCCCCCTACTGGGAATTTTCCCAAAGGATCTGGATACATTGTATCATAGAGATATATGTGTACCTATGTTTATAGCAGCGCAATGTGTGATAGC
>PVKA01051066.1:0-12383 GCA_004027165.1 Ctenomys sociabilis
CTTCCCTCTTTCCTCCCTCCCTCTCATATAAATCCCCTTTCTCCATTTTTGCTTTGTTATTATTAATCTTAGCTCATGTTTGTGACATGTAATGTTAACATTCATTGATATTATTAGATTCTTGTATATAGCATATTTAATTCTATTTATACTTTCTTTCACTCCTTGACCTTGGTCTTATGGATATTTTCCCATTTGCGAGAGATCTATCCACTTCTTTCCTTCTATCCATCAATTTTTCTACTTTGTGTTACTCAAATGAGAGATATAATACAGTGCTTAAGCTTTTTTAAATTTCACTCCACATTATATTTCATAGATTAATTTATTTTCATGTATATAATGTATCTAGATAAATACTATTACATCATATATGTAGTAGTTCTTTATCCATCTATTTGTTCTTGGGTGCACAAGCTGTTTTGGGGATTTAGCTTCCATGAATTTTACTGTTATGAACATTAATATATGTGTGTATATCTATAGTGTGATATATTTAGCCCTTTGGGAAAGATATTTAGAAGGGGAATAAATGAATAATATGAAATTTTTAATTTTACTCTTTTGAGAAATCTCAATACTGATTTCCGTAATAGTTGTTCCAGTTTACATTCCCACCAACTGTGTAGCAGATTTCTTTGTTCACTGTAGCTATGCCAGAATTTACCTTTGTTATATTTTGATTTCTTGATTATTACAAATTTTTCTGGTATAAAATGAAATTTTACCACTTATTTTTTGAAACTGAATTCCAGGAACAGAGTGAGGTCAAACTGAGCTAACAAGCAGGGTGAGGGTGAGGTTAACCAAATGGCCTTGGTATGCTCAACCCCATATCCTGACTCCTCAAGATTTACAGGAGAATTTAGAGTCCTAGGAAATTGGAAGGGATTCCAAAGTAGCCTGGTGAATTTCCAGTGGTTCTGCTCGGAGATCCCCCAGGGAGAACGAACATACCTTCTCATCTGCTCCCATTCCAACACAGAGCTTACTCAGCCAACTTGATACAGTAGCAGGGAGCCAACCTCACAAGCCAGATACCTCTCTTCTGGGTACAGCCCTGGCTGGGTAAAGAAGGAAGCAGCTCGCTTCTTGAAGTTTTCTGGGCCAGTGAGCCTTCTTGTTTCCCCTAGACAGAAAGCCTCAGTACTTCTTAATTTTTACTTTCCTTCTTTATTTTCTTTTGAGAGATAGAGTCTTCAACTCACAGACATCGTCCTGCCTCAGCCTTCTGAGTGCTGGGATGACAGGCCTGTGCTACATTGCCTGGCTATTTTTTATTTTGTTATGAAAATACACAAAGACATGGCAAACTAAAAAGAATACCACAAACTCCCATCAACCCAGATCAAGAATAATTATCATTGATATTTTATTATATTTGCTTCAACTGTTTCCTATAAAATATAGGAATTATAAGTAAAAGCACCTTTTATCCTTTAATAGTTTCTTGGGAGTCAGCCTCCACGGGTCCACACCCCTGAAGAGTTGTCTCATTGCACACCACAGGACCACTGTTGTGCTCTGTGAACAACTGTATACAGAGGAGAGCCAGGTACAGCAGTCCTCATATGCAATTTTGGGTGTCTGGGAGTCAGTAGGCAGGGTATTTATATCTATAGCTTCTTTTAACTTCAAATGATCAAGTGGTGATATTAAAGTATGTGCACAAATGCTCTGATTCTTCCACTCAGAAAATGCATGAAGCACAGAGCATACTAAGTGACTCACTTTTAACAAACAGAACATGGGCCAGGTGTGGTGCATGCCTATTATCCTAGCACCGAGGAGGCTGAGAAAGGAGGATCTCTAACCATAAGCTTGAGGCTATATGGTGATTCAAGGCCAGTCTGAAATAGATAGCAAGACCTTGTTTCAAAAACTCCTAAAATGAAAAATAATAACAAATTTAAATATGCATGGAATAATTAGAATTGCATTAAATAGCTAACCATATACATATATATATGCATATATATCAACAAATATGTATACAGTTATAATTATGTAATGCAATTTCATGTTATTATATCATATATACATATATAAAATGTGTAATTGTTACATCCTTTAAAATATTTAAAAATCAAATGTAGTAATATTGACACTTTTTGCCCTCTGAGAGTAGGTCATCAGAAATCATTGTGTCCTTTTCTTGGAGAAATATGAATGTGATTTATTGTTGTTTTCAGTGCAGTTACTCTCCACTTACAGTGAGATCACATCTCCATGGATCCAGACTCCTAATATACACTGTGGAAGCAGGTGCCTTCTTTGGATAGCTTGACAGTTCCCAGAACAGTGATGGGTGGATACACTTGTGAATGTGTTACAGCAGCATGGTGGTCTTGATCCCCAGCCCCTTCTTTACTGGCACTTTGCCCTGATCTGGTTTTTAGCTCCCATGAAGCATGGGCTGTACTCCACCAAGCCTTCCATATGAGGACCCAGGATCCAGGCCCCTGTCCTGCATATCACCCCCCAAGAAGAGCAGATGATAAAAGCCAAAGTCTAGGTTCTACTGTGAGTGTTGCTCTCAGAGCCTTGCAAAGTGTTGTCTCAAGATCCTTAATTTAAATAGATATAATATGCCAGTACTCTGGGAGGCTGAGGCAAGAAAATTATAATTTCAAGGCCGTCCTGGGCAATTTAGCAACTCTGTCTCCAAAAAAATAAATAAATAGGTCAGGTGTGGTAGTATACATCTATAATTCCAGCACTTGGGCTGCTGAGGCAGGAGGATAGTTGAGAATTCAAGACCAACCTGGGCTGCAAAGTGAGCTCAAGGCCAGCTTGAACTTCATAGCAAGACCCTGTCTCAAAAAGATAAAAACAATTTAAAGAATGAGTATTTTAGGGTCAATAGGAAGATGAGATGTGCACTGCCAATTTAAAGTCTGCAACTCAGGTCTTAATTTACATGTATGTTTTGAGAATGAAGTCTTACTAAATTCATTGATCATATTGATGTGTTTAGGAGATAGTTTAGGTGTTGCTTTCTTCATTGATTTAATTTACTAAATTTCCTATAATTGTTTAGCATTCAGCAGTAATTTTTGATGGTGTTGTTAATTCAGACAATGAAAAACTTTAAAAAGAACTCTGTTATAGTCTATTTATAGATGCGATTAAAATGATTTGAAAATGATTTACTGGCAAAGGCAGTAAAGGGGCTCAGTAGCATTCAAAGGGCTCTTTAAACTGACTCCTGAAATTCTATAAATGTATAAGAAAAATGAGACCTGTAAGCTAACCTGCTTGGAAACTCTTTTTGATACTTCCTTGTCAATAAAGTTACATAGAAAATAGCCAATATAAGTGGAAGTTAAGATTTATAACTTTCACATATTAAAAATAACATGTAGCTCGGTGTGGTAGCATGCTCCTGCAATCCCAAGACTTGGCAAGCTGAGGGAGGAGGATTATCTTGAGTTTGAAGCCAGTCTCTGGTCCATCGTGAGTTTAAGACCAGCCTGAACTACATAATAAGATCCTGTTTTTTTAAAAAAAAACACGGGCTGGGGAGATAGTTCAGTAGAATAAGCACTTCCCTGGCAAGTGCTGCCCAGGTAAGGGACTGAGTTTAATCCCTGGTTCTGGAAAAAAAAAGAAAGAAATAAAGAAGAAAGAAAGAAAGAAAGAAAGAAAGAAAGAAAGAAAGAAAGAAAGAAAGAAAGGAAGGAAAGAAGAAAGAAAGAAAGAAAAAGAAAGAAAGAAAGAAAGAAAGAAAGAAAGAAAGAAAGAAAGAAAGAAAGAAAGAAAGAAAGCCAGCCAAGGTAAACAGCACTATCGTTCTTTCTGTACCCAAAAAAGTACCTACAAGGATACCAGAAACGTCCTACCAACAAATTCTGAGAACATTGCAAACTTTCTAAGATTCAATCAGAACATGGCAGTTACATTTTAAAAATATTTCTGTCTTTCCATCCTCAAGTCCTGTGTGTGAGCGTTTTGCTTGAAGTCCCTGTGTCTCCTACTTGTAGGTGTCATGTGGGCTTCGGTGGCTTTGCCTTGAGAGTCTTGAGGCTCAATGGGTATGTGAAATCCACAGGGGGCCTTTGTGGAGCCAGCTTCCTGTGTGCAAATTGCAACTTTGCTACTATGTGTCACTCAGTGCCAATATAGCTTCTAATTTGGATAGAAATGATTCCCTAATATGAATTTTTCTAATGACCTGAAACATTGAAAATTCTTTCATATATTTAGTAGTCACTTTCACTTCTTTTGAGAAATATGTGTGTGCATTTTACTTGCCCACTCATATTGGCCCTTTATTTTAGGTAGTCTAATTATTTTAATTTCTTTTTGTATTTAATATATTAGTCCACTGTCTCTGGAATAGCTGGCAATATTTTCCTATTATGTAGATTGTCTCATATTCTACTAATTGATTCCTTTGCTGTGCAAAAGATTTTAATTTGATGCAACCTCACCTATTGAATCTTTCTGTTATTTTTTTAAAATAAAAACTATAGCATAGAAATTAATGATGTATTATGTATTTAAAACTCTAGATATCCAGGAACTGAAACCAAGTGTTAAGCCTTTTGCTTATTATTTACCTTTCCTGGGAAAGGTCTATGGTAAGGAGCACAGAACTACTTGAAACCTGTGTTGAGAGTTTAAGCTGTACATTTCCACCTGGGGATTCTGTCATGGGAGGAGGAAGCAATAGGTTCTTTCAGTTTGCAAAGCAGAAAGTGTGTGTTCTCAAGTGAACTTTGTTTTGTGTGTAAGGACATTTTGAATCCAAGTCTTTGGAGAAGATGCAACTGCTTCTGTTTGTCTTTCATTTTCTCCCCTTGCAAATGTGTTTTCTTTTTATCTCTGAATGTTGATTTGTCTGTCTGTTGCTGCTACCTTTTAGGCTCCATTTTGCAGTGCTTCTAACATAAGATTTCCTTCCCATTTCTGATATAGGCTTGTTTACTGCACCTAGTTCTTCACTAGGCTTTGGATTTCCTGTTAACAGAACTACTCTGGTTTCTTGTAAAATATTACTCTTGTCATTACAAAAGCCCTTTCTGGGTTGGGTGAGACACTTCATTTGGAGGACTGGATTCTTCAGTGAATCGGCATTACACAGAGTACCTTTACTCTTTAGGACACACAGAGCTACATCACATAGAAAAAAACTGTGTACAGTTTTTTATTTGCCTTGGATTCATCTGGAGACTGGATGTCCCTGATTAATTGAGTGTTTTCTGCCACCTTGTTCAAAAACCCATGGATATTATTTTCATTCTTTGTCATTAAAACTTCAAGCATGAAACATAGGCACTGCCTGATATCACTAAGCTGATCAACAGCTTGTGATTTTTGTAAAATCATGGTCATGAGTAAGCAGGTGAATCATGTATGTGATTATGTATTCAGGAGACAGAGACAATTTTTCTATATCCATAGGGTTGTTAGTGTACTCCATTTTTATACTGATTTTTTTAGTAACTGTGCTGTACATGTGATCTTTCTCCTCTACACGATATTTGACACACAAGGTAAAGATCTCCACATATTCCAATGGGAGCAGTAGCTTCACAAGGGCCTTATGCATCTTCTGAGCAAGTATCTGCCTTACTTGGTAACACTCATCACTAATAAGTACATAGAGCTAAAGCTCTTCTGGAGTAATAATTTTGTTGTAACAAGTTTCCTGAGCAAGCTTCATTATGGCACTACCAATAGCTAATTGCAAGCAAAAATATCAGATTTACCAATACTCTTTTGCACTTTTAGGTCACCTTCACTAATCAACACCACCAGTACTAAGTGAAGAACTGAATTGCAAGATTTAGACGGGTTGTTTCTCATACTCAACAGCTGCCTTTTCGGAAGTTTCATTCTTTATTACTTTGCTAGTAATTTAAGGGAATCTTCTTCATTCAGAGACCACAGTTTCCATTCTTTTCACCTATTCACCTGTCATTCATTAGTGGATATTTCTCAATAAAATTTCATATTACAGATTTCACTAGGGAACCAAACTGATCTGGTGCTGATGCAGGGAAATAAAACTCCCAACCTGACCTGGATGAGTTTGTGTTCTCTAAAACTTGAGAATGAATTTTAGGAACAAACGGAGGTTGAGGATAAAACTTTATTGGATAGAAAAGCTTCTGTCGGAGAGAGACAGAAGGGGGGCCCAAACGGGTTGCCCAGGAAGCTGCCTCTTTCTGGGTATTTTTATAGGGCAAAACCATGTGGGACTAAGGTAGAGAAGGGGTCTTGCTTAGGTGGATGTGGGGTGAAACAAAACTATGATCAACTGATGGGATTGCAAGCACTATTGCTCAGGTAAAGTTGATTAAGCCCAGGACCAAATGGGAAGCGAGTCAAGTAGTAAGCAGGCATGAATAGGGACAGAGTCTCTTCCCCTCGGGGGTTGGGCTAGTAACTCACTGGGGTCTTTTCAGGTGATAGGTACCTATTTAGAATATCAATCCCAGCTGTTACTTTTTAAACATCTGTTTGGCCTTTAGGTCCAGTTCGCAGCAGGAGCCTCCAGTCATTCCCAGAATTGCAGACATCCTGTCTCCTGTATTGTCTCTTTCCAGGTCCTGACCCTACCTGACTGCCTAAAAATATTTCTATCTAACTCTGCTGCCTGCAACACTAACACAGAAATGTGGCCCCATGAAACTAATGGAGTTATAAGATATCTTGGTACATCTGTATTCAGTCTCCTACTGAGTGATTCAAATATCTATGCAAGCTGGACTTTGTGTTTTGTAATTATGGCATGCATTCAACACACAGTTAGTTTTGCTTGGTGTGGAGTACCCTTCTTTGCTTTTTTCTATAAATAGAAACTAAGGCTGATCATATATGAGGAAGTTCTGTTTGTATTTCTAAAAGTATGTATTGTAGCTTCTGCTACCTGGTCATCCACAAAGGATTCATTTGTGTCTGCAGAGTGCAATGAAGTAGGATGTGTTAAAGACAGAATCTTAAGAAGTTTATATCCTGAACCAATAGCTGTATTTGAACTTTTACCCTCCTCTTCATCATCTGCAATCCCCTCTATTAGTTTATTCATCAATTTCATTGTGCATTTATGGCTTTCAAGTCAATGGGCACAGTGCAATTATTTCCAACAGAAATTTGACCTTCTCAGGAAAAAGATTTGTTGACTTCTTAGGATTAGCAAGTTTCTGAGCTATTTATCTCACACAAATGTTTGCCTGTTTGTATGAATAGGTAGGGCTACTTAATAACGCCAACTGAGGCCATAGTTTGTCATCATCACCAAGCACCTGAGTAGATTTCTTCACAAAATTGTGTGCTCTTCTGGGATCAAGGAAGTTCTTGCTATTATCAGCATTTCAAACTTTTCAGAACCTTTAACCTTTGAGGCAGTTTGCTTGTATGAACCCATTAGTTCATGTACAAGTCTCCAAAACATGTTCTGACCCTTCCACTTTTCACTAAGAACTTTTACAGCAATTGAAACCAAATGAGCATATAAATATTACAAATATTTTTTTTCTCTCTTCTGTTTCTAGGCAAAAGATACTGATCAAAGAATTTCTTTATCAGCAGTTTGTCACTAATGCTATTCTGATAATAAATTTACAAAAAGTTTGCCTTTTATTCAACTGACTTTCTCTGCAGCTTCTTTCACCACTTCACAATGAAGACAGTATTTTTAATACAACTGAACCAAATCTAGCACAGATTCTTTTCTTACCACCGTTTAACAGGTATTGTTTTCTTTACAAAGCCAAGAAGATGATCATTTACTAAGGCAAGGTCTCTTGGCAGGTGTTAGTATAGTAACAATAACAAATAGCTTTTTCTGGGACATGTGATCTAAACTTTAAATATTTTGTGAGATCCTTTGCTAAATTTTGGTGATTCATTAAACAGTAACTGGCAAGTTTTACAATTTCTAATCTCACAGGAACATCAATGTCTTTGAATCATCCAAGTACACGCTGTCAAAGAGGACCATTCTGTGTTGCCAAATCAGAATCTTTAGAGCAGACCAATTTAGCTAGAAGTAGAACAACAGCTAATCCTTCTTCTCTACCATTACTCTTCAGTTTGAATCCAAGCTGCAGCATGACAGATAATAACAAATGAGGATCTATGGCAAAAAGTTCCTGAATCAGACCAAATACATGTTCTGACAAATCACTTACTGATGATTTTCCCAGCGCCAGGATTTGACTGAAAAAATTGTCAGTGCTGCCTCAATAGTCTGAACTGTCCTCTTTCTAAGGAGCTTTATAAGGCCAAAGGAGTGTTTAAGCTGTTATGTGCAGGTATGAGGTTAATAAGCATGGAGTGCAATCATTCTTGAGTAACTCCATCACCTTCCATGATGATAGAACTCACCAAGTCTAGCATGTGCATTTGTACCTTGTTATTGTGATTATTTTTTATCACTGAGGAGAGAGTCCCAGAAAGCTAAATAAAAATTTCATAACAATCTTCCAATTGAAAACAAGATATTATATGATTTAACAAAGCTAAATTCTCTAAAAATTAAGAGTATATATTAAATTGTGGATTTTTTTGTGGCTTCTAAACCTTTCAAATGTCTGGTAATAAACAAAAATATGTCCTTAAATTTATCATGGGAAAGATATGGAGCTTCTGGAGCATAGATTTGAGAAATATACCAGCTAAACAACATGTCACAAGAAGAAATAGCTTCATTAGGATTCTTGAGGAAGAACACAGAAGCAAGATGCAAGGCTAGTGGGAGATATTGTTTTTTTTATCTTCTGAGTCCTGATCCACATCCATGAAAGTTTTCACTACCAACTTCAAGTCATGTGATCATTTCGTTGCTTGTTATCTTATTGGTGATTATTTTTTACTCCAGGAGGGTAGTCAATTTTCCTGTTAGCACTCATGATGCCACAGAGGGCAGTGGCAAGCTTGGGCTACATGGTGAAGTCCATCTTGAGAGACAACTGTTCTTTTACAGTCCTCTACTGGCCTCTCGTCCGCATGAGAGCTAAGGGTTCCTGGAGTGCCTAGACTCTGTCAGGCGATTGTACTGCAGCCTCTGATCTGGCTGCACACAAAGTAGCTCCGTTGTTCTGTTGCTTTCTGCCTGGAGCATGCTGGGGCTGGTAGTGCCTAGGAGGAGCTGTAGCACTGTGCTGGGGAGGAGATGTCTATTCAGAGGGCCCTGGGCAGGTAGACACTGCTTCTCTCTCTCTGGATGTTGAAGAGCAGTCCTGTGAAGGGTGCTTCTGGGGAGCTTGTGCATGTGTCTGCCTGCCCTGTACCCTTACCTGTTGATTTCTTGTTTTTCCTTGTGCAACTGTGGTTCTGATTAGGAAATCCTTCCTATAACTATTACTTCAAGAGTATTATTTATATTACCTTCTAGTTGGTTCACTGTTCCTGTTTTAATGCTTAAATCTTTGATATAATTTAATTTTAGTTTAGTGCATACTGAAATATGTAGGTCCAGGTGAATTTTTTTGCTAACAGATATCCAGGCTATCTTTCCTTTAATATATGTATTTGAACTTTTTCTCATGCTCCAAATAGTTCAATGTATCTAAGAATGTTTCTGCATCCTCTCTACTTTTCCATTGATCAACATATCTGTTTTTGTTATGGAACCACACCATTTTTACCATTGTTGCTTTCTAATATAACTTGAAATCAGGTATTGTGATGCCTCCTTCTTTGATCTTGTTGCTCAAGTTTGCTTTTGTTATTCTGGGTCTATTTTGATTCCATGTGAATTTCTAGATTGTTTTACCTAGATCTGTGATGTATGCTGTTGGTATTTGGTTGGAATTGTATTAAGTCTGTATAAAACTCTTGGTAATATGGCCAATTTGACAATATTGGTTCTACCTATCCAAGAGCTGGGTCCATCTTTGTTTCCTGATATCCTCTTTAGTCACTTTTTCTAGAGTTCTGTAATTTTTTTTTGTAGAGGTTATTCACTTATTAATTCCTAGATTTCATTTTTCTTGAAGCTGCTGTGAATAGTATTGTTTTCATAATTTTCTTATCATTGAGTTCATTATTAATGTACACAAATGTTGATTTTTTATGTGATTATGTATCCTGCTGCATTGCTAAAATTGATGATTAATTCTAAGAGGTTTTTAAAATAAATACTTTGGGACTCATGTAGAATATTATATCATCTGTGTATTATGATAATTTTAGTTCTTTTTTTCTTATACGTGTCACATTTTTTTCTTTCTGTTGCCTGATTACCCTATCTAATGTCTTGAGTACTATGCTGAATACAATTAGCAATAGTGGCCACCTTTGTCTTGTTCCTTAATTTAGCAGAAACGCTTTTAGTTTTTCCCAATTTAATGTTATGTTGGCCACTTGTTTGTCATACGTAGTTTTTATCACATTCAGATATGATAGTCTTTCTATTTCTATTTTCTTCAGTGTTGTTATCATGAAATGGTTTTTGGTTTTACCAAGGTCCTATTTGTATCTATTGCAGCATCTTATAAAAATGATCATATCATCATTTCTGTGTTTCACCCCAGATATAAGGATGGTTCAACATATGCAAAACAATGTACATAATACACTACATAAACAGAAGCAATATCTAAAATTCCATAATCATGCCCTTGATTTTTTTAATTTTTATTTTATTGAAGTACAAATATCAATGAGACAGTCTTAAGATACCTTGACAAGATGGATTGATAAATTAATACATTGCAAACTGTTTTCATAATGTTTTGGTATCATAGAAGGTGCATACATGATATTATACTTACAGACATTATTATAGCTATGTCTCTTATCAGTAAATTAAGAGAGTGTAGCTGTTTGTGTATCTTATTTTTTATACCTGAATTACATCAAAGATTCAATAATTAATACTTTCTACCTTGTTATTTTCCTAGTGGTTGTCCATAGTACTAGAAGCCAACATAATATCCTGTCCACCCACCATGAGTGCAAATCTGGCCTCTCCTAGAATTATGTAGAAGCACAACATTATTTATCCCAACTGTACAGTTCATACACACACATCATGATTCTTCCTTTCTATACCCCTTCCTTTGTCTACACCTGTCAAAGATGGGCACTCCATTGTCATTCCACTAATTTAGGTGCCTGAACTCCACACCACAATCCAACACAATTTAGCATTCCACAACAATAGTGAGTTATCCGAAGAAGTTGTTGACCATAGCCATTTACAGCTCAAATTATTATTATGGCCCCGCGGTATATACTTCAATTTTATACTTTTCTGCTGGATGGTTAAGACCTAGATAGAGCAAGACAATATAACAACACGTGTACTTTTTGTTTCTTATGTGGTCAGTGAAGTCTCCTCAGAGTTTATCTTGTAGTCCTGTATATTATTCTGTAGATCCTTTGTCTGTGTCATCCATGTGGATGAGTCACAGCCAATGCTTGACCAGTTTGCTCTCTGTGAGAGCCTGAGAGAAAGTTTTCTCTCCATGTGACTCTCCCCAGGAACACTATAGAAATTCGATCTCTTTCCTCTGTGGCTCCATAATCTTTTTGTTCACAAAATTTGGAGCTCAACTGAGTTTCATGATGTTGCAGTACAGGTTCTCCTATGTCCTGAGTCTTCGCTGACCTTGAAAAGTTCAAAATGTTTGCTGGCCTTGTGGCTCTTCTATTTCTCCAACTTTGATCTGTGAACTTAGGTTGTTAACCATCACCCTTGATTTTTAAAATGTTTTTAATACTGCAAGCTACAAAAATAAAGTACAGAACAATTTAATTCTAAGTGAAAATACTTCATTACATAGTGATCGTATTTATTTTGAATCAGCTAGACATTTGAAATGGTAAATATTTTAATTATATTCAATATTAAGGATAATTTATTTGTCCAAAGATAATGTGTAGAAATTTTTAAAAAACAGTATTGCTTCAGTTTACCAAGCATACATTAATTTTCCTTAAGCCTCTATTTTTATCAAAATCTCTGCTTTTTCCCAGAAGATTTTATCACAAAATGACCCTGTAGATTATATAAATCTTTGGGCCATTTTATTAGTCATTTTGTCAAGCATTTATCTGTGCTCCTGACAGGAGCAATAAAAGATGTTTATTCATATTTTTTATTTTAGAGATAAAAAGATAAACAGGTTAGCAAGATGGTTACAATAGTGGACATATTAGTTGTCACAATAGTTGATATATTTTGAGGTTTGAAATAGGTTAATATGGCAGTTATAATAGTTGATACATTGAATATTCTTGTCTTCATATTAGTTAATCAGAGTACAACATATAAACATGATATCTTTTCTAAAATATTAGCACAAAACATTCTTTTCAAGGAAGTAAAACAAGATACATATATCACTATATATATATATATATATATATATATATATATATATATATATATATATATATATATATATATATATATATATATATAT
>PVKA01051067.1:0-12403 GCA_004027165.1 Ctenomys sociabilis
AAGACATCATGGTAACAGAATCCTAGAATGAGTAAATGAACAAAGTGAAGCAGTTGAAAGCTTCTTCTCTAGTTTCTAGGTAAACCATAAATACTACTGAAGCTTACATCAACAAGTGATAATAGCTTAAAATAGATGATATTGGTGTAACTAGAAAATATCAAGATATTTTCTGAACTAAAGAAGGCATTATATAAATATTTTTATATGTAATAGGAGACAGATAAAGAGAAATTAGAAACAAATAAAAAGAAAATGTGATTAATTTGGGCAATGTGTTAAGATTCCATCCTAACGCTGGCCAAATGGCTCAGGAGATTAAAGCCACTGCAAGCAGCTCAGGGTCAGGGGGTTCATTCCAAGGTCTGCTGGGCGGACCCCACTCTTGGATGCGCTGAGATGGCAATTGAGACTGGGTGTGATGGCACCTGCCTGCAATCCCACTCTTGGGAGGCTGTAAACAGATCACTAAGAGTCCAATCTTATAGTGAGACTCTGAATACCCTGTAGATCCTACCCTAAAATACACAAACACACAAAGACTCCATCCTATTCTTCATAAAAATTTAACTTACTATTATCTTGTAAGCTTTTATCCGCCCTGACTCTGCTTCACTTGAACGATGGCTGACCACTAGGCAGCATTCTGCAAGGTAAAGTTGACCACTGATTATTCATTTACATCTGAACATAGAGATATGATCACTATCACGAGGTTCCCAGGAATGCATATTTCCCTCATGATGGAATTCATACCTGTAAAGAGCTGTCTGTCATGCGGTGTTACAGAACACACTGGTTTATGAATGGCATGGGGTTTCCAACCCCAAGAGGATCCCGCACGACAGCTGTGATTCTGGTTTCGTTCCACCAAGTTTCCTTGTGGGATCAGGGGACCCCTTGCTGATGGCTACACTAACTGCCACAAAGTTCATTACCACCGTGCAGAAGACCTGACTTGCTGATGACAGAATGTTTGCTTGTCCTATGTCCTTCTAGATAAATCTGATATCAAATACGACCTGTATACTACTGTGAGTTTAAAATTTTAGTTGAACCTTAAAAGGCACACTAAAGGATATTGTGAAGGTAAACTGAACATAGATAATAATATAAAAAGTTAATCTAATATATTGCATTATAAAATCTAATCTTACATTAATATTAATATATTACATTATAAAATCTAGTATTAATATATTACATTATAAAATGCATGTAAACAGGTGAAGATTATTTGTCAAACATAGATTAGATTAAAAGTCTTAAAACAACAATATATGATGTATAAGAGGTAATTCAAATATAAAAGACAGTACAGTAAATAAACATCTAACCAGAAGTTGTTCAGCTAGCAGACCAATTTTTGAAAAATTGTATAATTATTTGACCAATATTATCCTGATGATCATGGATAATATTTAGCACAGTAATATGGACATGCACAAACCTCAAATAATTATTTACAAGACTATAGAAAGAAAGATAAAAATAAAAATTGATAGAGATTTTAACAAACCAGTTGAAATTTATTACTGCAAGTAAACAAATGGAAAGCCTCGAATTTCTTATTAACATAACAAGCCTCTTTAGGAATTTTTTGTAGGCATCTTGGAATGTTGCCTACCGCAGTATTCTCTACAAACATGTCACATAAACGTGTGGCACCTGTGTGTGTGTCTGTATTTCTCCCACATACAGTATGTTTATCCACTGAGAATGCAATGCCCAAAGTCCACCAGCTTAAATTCCAGGTTCCTGCTCTGTGTCCCAAGCGCTAGGAATAACTTCTCTTTGCCCTCAGCTCTGCCATCTTGACTCTTGGCTCTACTTGTGGGCGAGCCCTTCCTGGCTCATTAAGACCATTATACACTGGCCCCAGTGGTCCCATCAACTCACTTCCTGGCAGTAGGTTTTGGTGGTCTGGCGGCCTCTTCTTATTTTCACATCAGACACTGAGTGGAAAAATAATGAACACACATTTGGAGAGTAAGATTGAAGCAGAGAAGTGAAGCAGGTGGCCCCCATACAGTTTCTCTTCTGCAAGGGAAAGGTATGTTCCACAAAAGGCAAGAAGGCACATGACCACATCTAGTATTTAACACACATGCTCATAAAAAAATTGCTAAGATTGTATATTTAATGTTTCAATCAAATAATTCTGTTTTTAATTTTTTTTATTTTTCTGGCAGAACCTAGGATTGAACTCAGGCCCTGGCACTTGCCAGGGAAGCACTTATTCCACTGAGCCATCTCCCTGGCCCCTCAATGAAAAAATTCTTATCAGAGAATTGTTTACCAGGATATCCCTGAATTGATTGGTATGGAAAGCAAATGGATCAAGTTATGAATTGTTATCTCCCAGTAAAATGTAAGATACTCCATGAAGTTACCTGAATGTAACATGGAGATTTGGCTCCTATGTATCTGGAATGATGACCATGCGCTAAGAAATCATTTGATGAAAAGAAATAGCCTCTGGGAATGTTTCTTAAGTGGCTTGGACCACTTCATTTTCCATCTGTGGCTCTTAACATTCTATAGACTTTAATATGTAGTAAAGTTGATAGAGAACCAGATATATTTAATTCAGATTTAATCTAGTCTTACATATGAATGCAGAAATTCTGGAAGTTTTATACAACTTCTGTGACTTCCACAGCTGCAAATGGTTTATACTTTTTGTTTAAAACAGCTGAAGGAGGGTTATTGCATTTGGATCCTTTTTCTTGAAACATATTTTGTACATGTTTGTGATATATGTGATTCCATTCAACTTAGAGATTGATACATGTACAAATCACATCTTAGTTATTTGAGAAAAGTGTGTAGTAATTGTGTGTTATTTCAATTGGTAATTTTTTGTTAGATAACTTTTTTGGTAGCACCAGTGCTCTTTAGATTTAGGCTTTGAGTAGTGTGGATCATTCGTTATATAGACAGTAATGAAGTCTATCTTTTCTATGGAGGATTTTCATAAATACACTGATAGTGATACTGTTATATTGGATTGATCTTTGTCTTGCAAAAATATAGTGTGTTGTAAACAACTGTATATTTATAAACCTTTAAAAACAAACAGTTGCTAAGTACCTATTTTGTACCAGGCAATGTTTTAGTTACTTGTAATATATTAATGAAAATTCAAACAAAAATTATTGCCTTTCTGGAGATGATAGTAGAGCACTGGGAGGCATATAATAGAACAGAAATAATAAACAATCTAGCTTGCCATTAGAGGATAAGTACTGGGGAAGAAGATGGATCTGGAGAATAAGGAATGCTGATTAGATAGCATAGTGAGACACTGCAGAATGCAACTATTTATGGTTGGAAAACTTTTTGTTATGATGATAGTTTCAAAAGGAATTGATAAGACTGAAGGATTTCTCCCTGGAAGAGTGGAAATATTTTGGATTTTATTTAGCTGAAGCAGAGGTTGAACTGACATGCTTTAAAATAATTTTCTGTTAAAATAGATCGAGGCAGGATGAAGCCTAGCATCAGGGAAGAAGGATGCTATTTTTGTGTTCTAAGTGAGAGGTGACAGTAGTTTTATATAAGGAGTTCATCTTTAGGTGGAAACTGGTAGGATTCTTGATATACAATATTTGATATGGAAGATCAGTGAATATTTAAATTTTCAAAATTATTCAAGTAAATATATATTGCCATTAATAACCTCAGAATACTCCCCCTTGCTCCAAACCCACTTAGTCATAGCTCTTGCCACTTTCTAAAGTAGTTCTTGAAATCCTGTTTCTTGGCTTTAGTTGTGCTTTACAGGCTGCCTCAGTGTCTTGAATCAATTCAGACCTTTATCTTGCACGGTTTGGCTTTGGGGAAAAGCCAGAAGCCACACAGCACCAGAGCTGGAATAATTTGGATGAGGACACAGTCTATATATTCTGTAACCCTCCTTTCCATTGGATGACACTCAGTTGCAGCCTGAACTGTTTCTTCAATCACACCTCACAAAGACAAGAAATATTTCTGAACCATTTCAAAAAGCGGGAAGAATGAAGGCATGTGTGTATTCAGAGCAAAGGGTGAGGGTAACTTCAGAGCAATTAATGGGAATAAATCTTCCAGTGTAATAATTTTTAAATTATTCAGCTTACATTTAGATCACTCCATCTATTTTTGCCTAAAATCAATATACTTCGTAAAATTAATCTGATATAAAGTGCAAGAGAAATAAAAGAGCTAAAGTTACTGTCCAGATCTATAAAGGAAAATAGAAATCTCAATGTTTAGAAAATATTAAAAAGATATTTAGCTCTTGGACATGCTGAGTTTTATGCACTTAACGGATACAGTACCACAAGGGAATAAATAAAATGGACTTTAACAAGAGATCTAGACTGCATCATGTAGAGGGTATTCAGAGCTATGAGGCTGGATGATCTTTGCTATACAACAATCATTCCTAGGACAATGTGAGCATTGAGTTTGTCATAGATTGTAATACTATAGAAATCTTACAATTTATTCATGATTCTCTATATTTTTTCATATGGAACTTTGTTAACTCATTTTAGAGAATGAGTAATAGCTTATTCACATAATATTTCCCTAGAATTATTTACCATCTTGTCTTTCTATTCAGGCATCACATTGTTTTATTTTTTTATTTATTTTTTTTTCATTTATTTTTATTTTATTGAAATACAAATGTCAATCAGACAGTTTCAAAACACCATAACCATACAGAGTCGATGAAACATCACATTGTTTTAAGCTCTTACCTATTTCAGCATTTTATTCAAATTGTCTTCTTTGATTGTAAAATTCCTCTTTGCTCTAATTGCTATTATTTTTTCTGTTTGGGGTCCGATTTATTAATTTTGAAAACATCAAGAGTGAAAGTTAAAGTAATAACACATGCTGGGTTTAGAATAAATGCCAATAGCTCACATGGGGAACATAGTTGTATAAAAATTCCCAGCATAAGAAATTCAAAAGGTGAAAACAATAAGAGTAAAAAGATAAAAAATTAAGCATTAACTAATTTGAAGACAGCAACCATTGTTGAATTCCTATTACTTTGCTTAGCGAAATTTTGTATCTTTTCTAATGCTCTATTTTTTTTCTTTTACTCTTTGTATTATTTAAAAAAATAAAATAAATTCTCCCCCAGGAGAACTGGAAAAAAAAAGTCGTATGTTTTTGATTTATGCTAGAAAATAAAATGTGATATGTCAGTAATCTTTTTAAAGAGAAAATAAAATAAGGTTATTAAAAACACACTTTCATATTGTATTATTTTGAGGCATTAGAAAGACTATAATGAATGTAAACATTATTGCTGTTGAAAGATTTCCCTTAATTAGAAGTGTTAAAATGTATTAAAAATATGTCAGATCTGTTCATACTTAGAAAAAAATGAATTGTGTACCACTACATTGTGTTACTGGACCACAAAGTTCTAGGAAGAACTAGGGAAGACTTGAATGTTATTGAAAGAATAACATATATTTGTTTTCATATCCCTGTTAGGGAGTGAGATGAAGGTTTAAGATGAATGCTGATAAAATTTGGTCATACTGTAATAATTCTATTTCATTCAAATTTGTATGTTTTAATAAATTGTATATATGTTCATAAAATACACATAGCACATAATACATTGTGTTATCTAATAATTTAGATCCATAGCATCATCTTTTCCTCTAGCAATAACTATCTGTTAATAATTTAGATGCAAATATAGTTTGTATTCTATTTTTTTGTTTCTACAATCATTGTAATCATGTGGGACTTTGTAATTTCTTATAGCCGTAGAGTGGGCAGTAAAGTGGTAGTTGGGACTTCTCAAGCTAGGTGATGAAGAGAAATGTCATTGTGATGAAAGTCTTTGGAATAATTTAGAAACCCAGAAGCAGTTCAGTTTCTCTGAACCAAATATTCTGTGAGGGATACCAGTAGAGCTCATGTTACAGAGAGAGAGAGAGAGAGAGAGAGAGAGAGAGAGAGAGAGAGAGACAGACAGACAGATAGACAGACAGACAGACAGAGACAAAGAGAGAAAGACAGAGAGAGACAGACAGAGAGCAAGACAGACAGACACACAGGCAGACAGACAGAGAGAGAGAGTGAGACACACAGAGAGAATGAGACAGAGGCAGAAGGATACCTAGACACAGAGGCACAGACACTAATGCAGTATCTCTTCCTGGCCACAGGAAGAGACACCATCTGATAGCAATATGAAGAGAGTGCATGAGGCAGTCTGTCAAACTTTTGCAGATTGTGGAATTAAATTATAATAAAGAATAATTATTTTTCTGAGACTAATTTCAAGGCTACTATTTATATAGCAATAGATAACCAGAAAGGGTATCATGAAATCTTTGTCATATATAGACAAAGGTATAATTACTGCTACTGTTAAGTACTCAATATCCAAAGCAGAGCTTGTTCCTAAACCTTTGATACAGTGGTGTCTCATTCATTAGCTGTTCATGGCACTTTGATTAGAATTGATCTCTTTAACACCTCAAAGCAGGCTGCAATTTGTTCTTATTGGAACTCTGATCTATGCAAGTCACGATTTTTCTTCCCTGCTAGAGTCCTTCTGCCAGCACGACTGTGTTAAAGGCTTCCAAAGAGCCTGATAGATATGTGTAATGATGCTCAGTGAGATGACTAATAATGCTGACATGCTATTTTCAATAGCGTGAAAATACCCACATGAATAAAATAGTCTTGTTATGTTTGCATAGTAGATCACCCAGGTACAGCTATCCTAAAAATATAATAGTAGGGCTTTGTCTAAGTAGTGAACCCGGGAACGGCACTCCATTTGTGTTGTATTCCAGAACATGGTGCTAAATTTACAATTGGTATATGGTACATCTATGATCCTATGCATGCTACTGTTACACTGCAAGAGTTTTGTACTCAAAGTTAGATATAACAATCAGTTCTTTACTCTCAGCACTTATTAAAGAAGCTATCTTTCGTTCAGTGAATGTGTTTGGCATTTTAATGGTAAAGTAGGCTGAGTTTGTCTGGAGTTGTTCCTGCATCATTTCATCTGTTGCACTGATCCTGGGGTCTGCTTTTTATTTTCCCAGTACCATGCTGTTTTTATTACATGACTTTGTAGTATAATTTCAGATCAGGATTGTGATGTCCCCTTTTTTCCTTTGTTCCCAAAAATTGCCTTTGCTATTCTAGGTCTTGTCTAGTTCTACATGAATTTTTAGGATTGTTTTCTCTAATTCTGTGATGTATGTTGTTGGAATTTTGGTCAGGATTGCATTAAATCTGAGCAACATTTTGGAAGTATGACCATATTCATTGTATTGGCTCTTCCTATGCAAGAGCTAGAGGTATCTTTCCATTTTCTGATATCCTCTTAAATCTCCTTTTTCAGAGCACAGTAGTTGTCAATGTAGAGGTCTTTTACTTCCTTAATTAGATTGATTCCTAGAGAGTTCATTTCTTTGGATGCTGCCATGAAAGGTGTTATTTCTCTAATTACTCTCTCGGTGAGTTTGTTATTTGTGAACAGACAGGCCACTAATTTTTTGGTATTAACTTTGTACCCAACAGCACTACTGAATTTGGCTATGAAAGCTAGATATCATTTGGTGAAGTTTTGGGGGTCTTCTCTTTAAAGTATTGCGCCATCAAGGACCAGCCAAATAGCTCAGAGGATTAAAGCACCTACAAGCAGGCACGGGGCGGGATTCCATTCCTGGGCCTGCCCTGCCACGCCGCCTCGAGGTACGCTGAGATGGCAATTGAGACTGGGTGTGGTGGCACCTGCGTATAATCCCAGCTCTCGGGAGGCTGTAAAGAGGCGGGTTGCTACAATTCCGATCTAGTAGTGAGACCCTAAACACCCTCTAGACAGTTCCCTAAAAAAATGCAGAAAAATGTATTGTGTCATCAAAAAATGATAATTTAACTTCTTTATTTTCTGTCTTTATTCATCTTCTTTCTGTCTCCTGTCTAATTGCTCTGGCCAATCTTTATGCAATTATATGGAATCAGAGTGCTGACATCAGACATCCTTGTCTCGTTCCCAATTTTAGAGTGAAAGCTTTCAGTTCGCTTCCAGTCACTAACGTCTGAAAGTTATCCCCGGTGTCTCTGAAATTTACACTCTGCACAATAGAAAGCTTCTGTTCAGCAGGGCAGTGTTTCTTCTCTGAGAAACCATGAAGAATGATACTACAATCCAACTTTTCCTGCAAGAAACAAACCATCTCTCTTTACACAGACACATTTTAGTTTGTGAATATTTTCTCTTCCCACAGAAAGCAAGTAAATTTAATATTTTATGCTTTTGTGAGATCCCTTAGGGCCTGCTAGACATCTCAGCAGACTAAAGTGCTTGCATAGGCAAGTGCAGGGAAGGAGGGTCAATTCTCGGTGTGCTGTGCTGGCCCTGCCCTTGTGGTGTGCTTAGACGAGACTGAGATTGGGTATGGTAGTGTGGGCCTGTAATGTCAGCACTTGGGAGGCTGAAAAAACAGGGGGATCACTATGAGTCTGATCTGTGTAGTGAGACCCTGTAGACCCTGTATATAAAAAAGGTTTTTTTTTTTTTTTTTTTTTTTTGCGGTACCTGGGTTTGAACTCAGAACCTAGCACTTGCCAAACAAACACTTATTCTACTGAGCTATCTCCCTGACCCAACAGTCCTTAATTTTATTCTTCTATGAATATTATTAATACATTTGATGTCTTCAAGTAAAAAGAACATTAGCAAGAAGTTAAATATTGCCTAGATGGTTTTTGGACATCTTTGTAAAATACCAGTTGGATGGCACTTTTTAAAATTGTACTATTATACAGGGAACAGTTTAAACTCAGAAATTTTACTGTGTAGTAATTGCACATAATTGTATTGCTCACACATATCTATTACTGCTCATCTAGAGAGGCAATTGTTTTGTAAATCAAGTCCTTTTAATTACAGGATTTGAAGAATAATCCATACACCTGATATTTGGGCTGGGTAATCATTGCTTCTTAGTTGTAGCCAAGTTTTGTGCTGTCTGACTTACTGATGGCTGGAAGGTTGATAAGCTGTCATCTGACCTGGTCCTCCCACAGACAGAAAAAAGCAGCAACAGTAATCCAGACAGTGAAATCAACATCCTAAGTGGTTTTGCAATTTATCTCAGTCTTTCTTTTCAGAGGCGACTGGAATTCTTATAATGCTCAGAAAATTGTAGGTGGTTGAGTTTTTGGGAATGTTTTCTCTATGGTTTTTGAAAATCTGGAATATTAGTGATAGGGTCATTTCTAGTGAAAACAATAGCTAAAATCCACAATAAACCAGATATAAAGCATATTCATAGAAAATAAAACTTGAGACATTTTTTAAAAAAAGTATCCATATTATCTAGTAATAGATTTTAGAGAAATAGTATCAAAAGCTTGCTTTTCTTAGTTTGGCCTCTGTTATGGCAAAGTCTTTAATAAAACACCGAACAAACAAATGTACACATTGCATTGATTGATATTGATTCATATGTTCATGTTGATTGATAAGTAGTTGATATGGCACCATTATTACCAAGTAGGAAAGCCAATTATGTAGTAAAATGTAAAGTAGGTTTCAAGATTTATATGACAAGATACTTATATGAAATATATTTCCTCTTTTCATGTCATTCCTACAGACATTTCTAATACAGCAACAGGTGAAATTTTAATGAAATTATCCAAGACTCATTTAGAATTCCTTTTTTGTCTCCGCAACATCTGTCATAATCAAAGTGGAATTTCACCTTCACACTTGCAGTCCCTTTTGTTAGAAAACTACTTTTGTATATCCTCAAATGACAGTTAAAAATCCCCATGGGGAATTTAATTTTGATCTTTTATAGCAACAGTAAAATTGTTCTGTTCTGAGAATATTAAATTGTCTGTGACTGTTCAGACGATGCATTGATTTCATCCCAAATATGATTCCCTCCAGGAGCCTAATGTCATCCAATGGAGCTGTGATGCAAACAACAGCACAAATGGTGTGTAGAATGGTAAATGTTGAGCTTTGACAATTTTATTTATTTTCTTAAGTATTATCATATTCTAATATCTAGACATAAGTCAAGGACTGAATTATGCTTGAGGACTACATCCTAAATGTATCACATCATATCATATTTTGATTACAGAAACCATTCTCCAAGTGACAAGGACCAAGTTTTCCATGTTTTTAACAGTGCCTATATATTTTTTTAAATAAAGAGTACTTGCACCAAAGAAAACAATTCTGTTATTCAAAAAGACTTACCAACAAACTTAGGAAATATTTCTTAGAAACAATGTAATGTTGTGTTTGATGAAAATGCTAATTTAAGCTTTTATTTTCAAACATGTATAATTGAATCTTCATTGTAATTCTTTAGTTCATCAATAGTCAACTATTTGATGTGCACAGATAAAAACTTCATAGCAATATAGATGAAAATTCTCTAAGACCTTGTACAGTAATAGATTACCTATAATAATTTAACAATTAGATCAATTAATCTATAAATATCCACATTATATGTTAGACATTGTATAAGTAAAGGAAAATACATATTTAGCATTAATGAGGATTATGTTAAAACAGAGGAGTTATATATATAAAATAAGTTTTTGAAATTTATATTCAAATGTTTTGAATATATATTCATTAATAATTCATTAGCTAAAACTAATATACAACCATTGTTTTAAAGACAATATACTAGGGGCCTGGGAAATGGCTCAGTAGAATAAGCGCTTCCCTGGCAAGCACAAGGCCTGAGTTCAATCCTTCGTTTTGCAAATAAATAAATAAATAAATAAAGACAGTAAACTAAATTGTTCAAAGACTTAACTTTATTTCTTAGCTCACTTAAAATTCATAAAAAAATATCACATTAATCTCTAAAAGATTTTTTTCTCTTAGTTTTCATGAATTTTCTTTTATGATATTTTAGTAGCAGACCCACTTATGAATGAATAGGTGGTTAGTTCTCAATAATCACCATGGCCTGAAAAATGATTTCTTCATCAGTTTATACTACAGGTCTACCACTTTAATGATCTCTACAGTACAGCCTTCCTCAGTTGTATTGCAGGTGGGACATTTGTCAACCTCACCAGACATCTTAGCCTTGCATATATCACTGACCTATGCTACCTTATGCTTAAACTTTCACTTGTGATACCACTCTCTCTAAAATGGAAATCCTTCCAGCTAATTCCAGTCAAATTAACACATAATTTCACTTACAACTATACTTTCACTTATATCACCCTTTTCTGCATTTGTTTATTGAGAAAACAAAAATTCTACAAACTAATTATTCACAAAATGACATTCATCCTTTTTCCTATATCAACCTTAGCTGTCCAAAGAGAAGAGTATTTTATCCAAAATGATATATAGACCTTCCTTGCTCTCCTCATACACTATATGAGGGCTATATAAGGTCCTTGTCAGGATAACTAACAATGGTTTGTTCCCTATTTCTCACCAGGGTTTCTCATTTTTTATATTCTTCTCTTCTGCACAAACTCTTATTAACTTTTTGTTTGTTTATACCATTATTATTATTTTTTGTGAACAGGATCTCTTTGCTTTCTATTTACTATACTCCTTCTTGTGTTGATAAATAGCTTTGAAGCATTCTTGATGATATTTGTTTTTGTTGTTCTCTAACTTAAGTGAAGACTTCTTTCTTCCTTCCTTCCTTTCTTCCTTCCTTCCTTCCTTCCTTCCTTCCTTCCTTCCTTCCTTCCTTCCTTCCTTCCTTTCTTTTCTTTTCTTTCTTTTTCTTTCTGTATTTTTGGGAAGGGTCTACAGGGTGTTCAGGGTCTCACTATTAGATTGGACTCACGGTGATTCTCCTGTTTATAGCCTCTCAAGTGCTTGGATTATAGGTGCTCACCACCATTCCCAGTCTCAATGGCATCTCAGTCCACCCCAGGGGTGAGGCCAGCACGGCAGGCCCAGGGATCAAATTCCTGGCCCCCTGCTCCTGCTTTGCACGTGCTTTAATTCACTGAACTATTTGGCTGGTCCTTAAATGAAGATTTCATTGTGGCAAAGTATATATTCACAGAAGAGATCTAGATGTATTATCTATCCACAATTCCTTTGGACTATGCATTCATGTTGCTCTATTCTCTGTATTCCTGTATTCCAATAAAGTAGTTATGTACTGAATTTATGAAAGTTAATAAATCTCAAAATTGGCTCATTTTGTCTCACCAAAAGCTATATTTCTGCTTCTAATCATTAGTCTCTGATTGATTTGTGCCAGTCCTTATGTGATTTTAATTTCATTGTGCAGCATCTAATACACGTTCTTGTGAGCATCCTGAACAATCTGTGGTCCTTGTATTCTTATTCATCAGATTTGCTCTGCATCTATCTTCTTATTCACAAATGGATTGCTTG
>PVKA01051068.1:0-12413 GCA_004027165.1 Ctenomys sociabilis
GCAAGATATGCTGCACGTTTGGACATATTTGAACACATGTCCAGCCCCATTAGATAGAGCTGATCCTTTGGAGGAGAGTATGGATGTTATTTGCTCACATAAAACATTAGTGGTTTGCATTATTTTTAAAAATACTTCTGAGCTGGCCATCTTCCTCGATCCCACCCCACACCGGCCCAGCCAGAGTGACTGTCCTGAGACAGCAGGGTCGACTATGGCAGCCTCCTGGATCGCGGCCAATGCCTACTCTGTGAGTGGGAATTTGCACGACTCACCAGGCTTCCCGGATCATGAGTGTGTGGTGAGTCTGAAGCAGAGCCTTTGGCTTCTTTCCTCGCATGCTACCCCAATCCTCACCCCAAAGACCTTCAAGCCAGTGACCGTCCTGAAACCTCAGGACCCACTCACCAGCACCTCCCCAGATCCCCTGCCCTAAAGCCCTCTGAGCGAATGGGAATTTCCCTGACTCCTTGGGTGTCAAAGTTCAGTGAGCATAGAGCTCTAGGCCCGCCGTGCTGGAGAGATATTTTCCAGTGATCTATTGTCCCACCCCATGGTCCAAGAACCAGGGCAGTTCAGCCTGTGAAAGAGGGCTCCAGGCCCGCCGTGCCGCAGGGACTGTTCCCAGCCTTCTCCAGTTCTGGCCAGTGGCCTCCGATCCAGCACAGCTTGGCTGACCTGGATCAACCTACATGGTGAATAAGAACATCCACTATCCTTTTAGGAGCCCAGAAGACCAACCAAAGCCCAGGCAAGCCCACCTAGAGAGTGACCTGCCTGAGACACAAGGAGAAACTCCAGCAACTTTCCAGATCCTCGACCCAATACCAGTCAAGATAGTGGGAATTTTCCCTACTTGCTCTGCATCCTGGTTCAGTTCGTGCTTGCCTGACCAGGGAACCAACAAAGGGGAACCCAGGAGCTACAGCAAAAAGGAACAGAACACAACAGCCAGATCCAGGCCAGGCATAACTGGATAATTTCAAACTTAATATACTGGCACCCGAATCTCATTACATGCTAAGGTTATAGCTGCATCGAAGCTCTACACCAAAGGTCAGAGGTCAGTGCTATACAAAATGACAAAGACAAGGAGAAAAATGCAATCTCAGGACTTGAGTCCATCAGGAAGGGCAGAGGACACTAGCTCAGCTGAAATGAATGAATTAACAGATATGGAAGCAAAAGAACAACAGCAGAAAGGTACAGAGGAATTCAGATGAGAATTAATTTCTCAAATAGAAAAGAAATATCTGAATACACAGCAATCGAAATAAATAAGCAAATGCAGAATCATCTGGGCGAAAAATCAATGGTCACCCAGAACAAGTGCAGACAGCACTATTCCAGCTAAAACATATGAATTAACAGAATCTGAAGCAAAGAAAAAACAGCAGCAAGGTCATGAGAAACTCAAAGCAGAAATAACTTCTGAAATCAAGACAGAATTCTTGAGAAAAAGAATTCCTTGAAATCATAGCATCTGAAATATAGAAACAAGTCCAGAAATATACAGAGAAACCCAACATGGAAGAAATTCTGCAGAAAAAGAATTAATAACTAACTCTAAAGAAGACATGGATAAAAATAATGATATCAAAAATATGACAGATTCCTTGAATGAGCAATACAGAAAAAGAAATAGAATGAATGAAACAGAGTCAAAGAGATATAGAAGAAAAAAATATCAATCACAAGGCTACAAAACCATTTGAGTGAAAGCAAAGACAGAATTTCAGACTTTGAAGATGCTGGTGCAGCTAGTGAAAATGAGAATGCAAGAAAAAGAATCCATCACCTGCATGATGATGCCAAGATGAACAATGTGAGAATAATTGGTATTAACGAGAATGAAGGAGTCAATACAAATGACATAAAAAGAATTTGGAGAGAGGTACTTGCAGAAAACCTCCCCAAATATGAGGAAACAATCCAACATTCAGGTCACCGAAGCATACAGAACACCAAATAACTTCAACCCAAGTACAAACATACCAAGACATACAATAGTCAAGATCCCAGAAATCCAACACAAGAATAAAATACTGAAAGCTGCTAGAGAGGAGAAGGAGCTCACATTCAAAGGAAAACCCATCAGAATTACAACTCACTTCTCTACACAAACCATGAAAGCAAGGAGAGCAAGGAGCAGAGTTCAAGTCCTATACAAAAACAAATTCCAACCCAGACTTTTATACCCTGCAGAACTCTCTTTCAAGGTTCATGGAGAAGTGAAATACTTCCATGACAAATAACACATAAGAATTTCATGATGTCAGAGCCATCATTACACAGGCTGCTGAAAGATGTTCTAGAGAGAGACCATAATGACCAGAACTCCACAAATAAGAATGGAAGGAACCCACTAAACAGGACAGACAATTAAACACAGAATACAAAGGAGTAAACAACAGCAGTAAATATCATGATGAACACAAGTCAACACATTTCAATTATAACGATCAATGTAAACGGACTCAATTCACCAATTAAGAGAAATAGACTGGCACAGTGGATTAGGAAACAAATTCCAACAATATTCTGTATACAAGAAACACATTTCAAAAGGACATTCATAGGCTCAAAGTCAAAGGATGGAAAAAATACTACATGCCTCAGCACTTCAGAAAAAAGAAGGACAAGCAATTCTGTTCTCAGACAGTCTCAACTTCAAATCAAGAAGGATCAAACGACACAAAGAAGGCCACTATATATTGGTCTGGGGAAAAATTCAAGAGCAACAGGTAACACTCATGAATATCCATGCACCAAACACAGGAGCACCCAACTATGTAAGACAAATCTTAATTGACATGAAAAACGTAATATCTAAGACCACAATCTTAAAAGGAGAACTTAATAACCCCTTATCTCAAAAAGATAGATCAACCAAAAAAAAGAAAAAAAAGAAAAAAAAATTAGCAAGGAAGTAGCAGAACTGAACCAGAGCTTGGAACAAATCGACCTGGTGGACATATACAGAGTGTTCTACCTACACACAGCTGAATACAGATTTTTTTCAGCTTCACACGGGTAATTTTCCAAAATAGAAAACATACTAGTCCAGAGATCATGTGTAAGTATATGCAAGAAAACAGAAATTATCCCATGCATATTATCTGACCACAGTGCAATGAATTTGGAACTAAATGAAAAAAGAAACCAGAAAATCTGCTAAATTCATGGAACTAAACAAAACCCTACTAAACAATCAATGGGTCACAGATGAAATTAAGCAAGAAATTCAACAATGTCTAAAATTCAATGAAAATTCAAGCACAACTTACCCGAGTTTATGGGATGCGATGAAAGCAGTTCTCAGAGGAAAATCATAACTATGAACTTACACATTAGGAAAACAGAACAGGAAGAAATAACCATTCTAATGTTGCACCTCAGACATCTAGTAAAAGAAGAGCAAATGAAACCCAGAGCACAGAGACGGGAAGAAATCATAAAGATTAGAGAAGAAATTAATTCAACTGACAAGAAGAAAACAGTTCGAAGAATCTACAAATCAAAAAGTTGGTTCTTTGAAAGAGTAAATAAAGATGATAAGCTTCTAGCCAACCTCATCAAAAGAGGAAAGAAAAAATTAAAGTACTTGGAATAAGGAATGAAAAGGATGAGATCACCATAGACCCATGGAAATTCAGAAGATTAGCAATAGTTACTTCAAGAATTTTTATGCTAACAGAAAAGATGATACAGAAGAAATGGACAGATTCTGTGAAAGTTACAAATTACCAAAACTGAACCAAGAAGATATAACAACTCTCCATAAACCAATAACAGCCAATGAAATAGGAAATGTAATAAAAATTCTGTCAACAAAGAAAAATGCAGGTCCTGATGGATTCACAGCTGAATTCTACAAGAAACATATAGAAGTTATAATCCCTACAATCCCCAATCTCTTCAATGAAATTGAAAAGGAAGCAGTCCTCATTTCTGGATGCAAGTGTATAGTGACTGCAGAACCAAGGAAAGACACAACCAAAAAGGAGAACTACAGGCCAATCTCCCTCATGAACATAGATACAAATATACTCAACAAAATCCTGGCAAATAGAATACAGAAAATCATCAAGAAGATCATATACCAGGTAGGATTCATCCCAGCGATGGAAGGATATTTCAATATTTGAAAATCTATAAATTAATACACAATATTAATGGACTGAAATCTTAAGACCACATGATCTTCTCAATCAATGCAGAGAAAGCTTTTGACAAAGTCCAACACTCATTCATGTTTAAAGTCCTACAGAAAATTGGAATAGATGGACTCTACCTTAACTTGGTAAAAGCCATCTATGACAACCAAAAAGCTAATATACTCCTAAATGGGGAAAAACTGAAATCCTTTACTCTTAAATCAGGTACAAGACAAGGATTTCCTCTATCATCCCTATTCAATATAGTTTTGGAAACATTAGCAACAGCCACTAGAAAAGAGGCAGAAATAGAATGAATAAGAATAGGTAAAGAAGAATTTAAATTATCACTATTTGCAGATGACATGATAGTTTACCTGGAAGATCCCAAAAATTCCACCAAGAAACTACAAGAACTGATATGGAAATTCAGTAGCATAGCAAGATACAAAATCAATACTCAAAAGTCAATAGTATTCCTCTACACAGGTAACAAGCACACTAAAAGGGAAATAATAGAAAGAATACCTTTTACAGTAGCACCATGGAAAATGAAATTGGAATTCACTTAACCAAGGAAGTCAAAGATCTTTTCACAGAAAATTACAACACCCTAACAAAAGACATTATAGAAGATTTCAGATAATGGAAAGATATTCCATGCTCCTGTATAGGAAGAACCAACAGGGAAGATGGCCATACTCCCAAAATTGCTGTACACATTTAATGCAATCCTTAACAAACTGCCAGCAACATACCACCCAGACCAAGAGAAATCATTCCTAAAATGTATTTGGAACCACAAGTGACCTAGAATAGCAACGGCAATCCTGGCTAACAATGAGAAGGCAGGAGGCATCAAAATTCCTGACTTGAAATTATAATACAAAGCCACTGTGATAAAATCAACATGGTATTGGCAATGAAATAGACCAGAAGATCAATGGAACAGATTAAAAGACGCAGAGGCATCTATGAACACATTCAGCCATCTGATCTTGACAAACATGCCCAACAAGCCTACTGTAAGAAAGATATCCTCTTTAACAAATGATGCTGGAAAACCTGATTTTTCTACTTGACCCAGCTCTATCACCATGTACTAAGCTAAAGTCAATATGGATTAAAGATCTAAACATTAAAACAGAAGCACTCAATCTCCTGGAAGAGAAAGTAGGAGGAAATCTTGAATACATAAGGGTAGGTAAAGAATTCAAGAACAACCATATATTTGCATGGGAAACACTTGAAAGAATCAACAACTGGGATCAACACTTCTCAAGGAGTTTCTGCACAACTAAAGAAATTATCAACAAAGTGAAAAGACAACCACCAAAGTTTGAATAAATCCTGACTGACAAGCAATCGGACAAAGGACTGCTGTGTAGAATATATAAAGAACTAAGATATAGCAAGGCCCTCAAATTTAAAGATCCAATTCAGAAATGGGCATCTGAGATGAATACACACTTGTCAAAGGACGAAATTAAAGAAGCGAATAAATATATGAAAAAATGTTCCAGATCACTAGCAATCCATGAAACGCAAATAAAAACAACACTCAGATACCATCTCACTCCAGAAGGAATGGCTATCATAAGGAACTCAACTGACAAGAAATGTTAGAGAGGTTGTGGGGAAAGGGAACACTTCTCCACTGCTGGTGGGAATGTAGACTGGTACAACCATTGTGGATATCAGTGTGGAGACTCTTCAATAGAGTAGGACTGGAAATCCCATTCAAGCTGGCTATCCTGCTACTGGGAATTTTCCCATAGGAACTGAAAACATTATATCACAGTGAAATATGTGTACCTATGTTTATAGCAGCACAATGTGTGATAGGATAATCTTGAAAACAACCAAGATGTCCATCATATGAGGAATGGTTGAAAAAGATGTGGTATTTCTATACAATGGAATATTATTCAGCTATTAAGAAGGATAAACTTGAAGCTAGGCAATTTATATTGAAGTGGATGCCACTTGAACATATACTCACAAGTGAAATAAACCAGACACACTTGTTTAAATATCGTACAGTCTCCCTAGTATAAGAAGTCAAAAGAAGAAATACAAATAGAAATGTACAACAACAATAAAAGACAATTGAGTTAGATAGTTTGGGCAAATTGAACAGCAAATGCTTCAGAGTACTAATCAGCTTTTCTTCTGGATGGTTAACAACCTAATTTCACAGATCAAAATTGGAGAAACAGAAGAGCCGCAAGGTCAGCCAACACTTTGGCCTTAGCCTTTCAAGGTCAGGGAAGAATCAGGACATAGGTGAATCTCTACTGTAACGTCATGAAACTCAGTTGTGCCCCAAATTTTCTGATCAAGAAGATTATGGAGCCACAGAGAAAAGAGATTGATGATGTATAGTGTGCCTGGGGAGAGTCACATGGAGACAAACTTTCTCTCAGGCTCTCACAGACAGCAAAGTGGTCAAATGTTGGCCATGACTCACCCACATGGAAGACACAAAGTATCTACAGATTAACATACAGGATTACAAGATAAATCCTGAGGGGACTTCACTGACTTTATCAGAAACAAAAGCTACATCTTTTGGTATATAGGTCTTCCTCTATCTTGGTCTTAGCCATCCAGCAGAAAAGTATAAAAATGAGATATATATTGTGGGGCCATAATAATAAGTTGAGCTGTAAATGACTACAGTCAACAACTTCTTCAGATAACTCACTATTGTGGAATGCTGGACTGTGTTGGATTGTGTCATGGAGTTCAGGCACCTAAATTGGTTTAATGACAATGGAGTGCCCATCTTTGACAGGTCCTGACAAAAATAAGGGTAAACAAAGGAAGAATCATGATGTGTGTGTATAAACAATACAGTTAGGATAATATGCCGTGCTTCTGCATAATTCTATGAGAAGCAAGATTTGCACTAATAGTGATGGACAAGATATTATGTCCTCTTTTAGTACTATGGACAACCACTAGGAAGATAACAGGGTAGAAAGTATTCATTATTGAATTTGTGATATATTTCAAGTATAAAAATTAAGATAAGTAAACAGTTACACTCTCTTAGTTCACTGATTAGAGACATTTACCATAATAATGTCTATAAGTATAATATCATGTATATGCCTTGTATGATACCAAAACATTACAAAAACATTTTGCAATGTATTAATTTATCAAATCTGTGCAGTTAATTTGTCTTGAAACAGTCTCATTGCTATTTTGTCTTCAATAAAATAAAAATAAAAAAATACTTCTGTGCTTACCTAATTAATTTATTTAATTATGTAAATTTTTCACTCCAAAGAATATAGGAAGATTAAAATTATTAGCATTTTATAAAGTGAATTATAACTTTAATCATGGATATCTTTACCTACAATATGACTGAACGAGGAAACATGAGAATGCAAGGTGGGGAAATGAAGCAAGAGTGGGTTTAGTAGCTTTTGTATCAAGTTCCCATTCCGTCATTCTGCATTTCCCCTTTTCTGAGCACAATAAGATCTTATTCTTAAATCTAATTTGCAACGATATTTCATTAGGGGGTGTCCAATAGGTTCTTTCACAGTAATATCATTTTATTTGTTGTACAATCTTCTCATTGCTATAATTTCTTCTCAAAATAATGCACGTGAATATGTAAAATAATATTGTGATACTATATATTGATCCTTTACTTGGTGCATATTTTTCTCACTAAATGCAAGTGTCAGAGAAAATACTTTTTCATTTCCTTTTAAGGATAGGTTTAACCCTTCACGTGAAGAGCCTTTAGTTTATTTTCTTCACAGATGTGCACATTATCTGCCCCTTTTTTCAAGTTTATTGAGGAGATAAATTGAATCTAATTTTCATTCTTCCCAAAGTTTCACTTATTGTTTAATTCAAGTAACTATACTATGCATTATTGTAAAGTAAGTATGTTTAAACTAATGTAAATGATTTATTTTATTTACTTTTCATGATATCTTGACTTCCTTAGAGAAATTAAATTTGAATTTAAAATTTAACTATTAAATATTTCTGAAAGAAACTTAAAGAAAAGCATGTAATGAAGAGTTCCATTTGAAAAGATTATAGTGTCAGCTAAATAAGAAAAATACTCAAAATAGTTTTGGTTATCTTTATGTATTTAGGAGAAATTTGACATGGCTGATCAGAGAAAATTTTCCCAAAGCAGCATATCAAAGTTTGCTATTCCTTTTTTTCTTCCCAATTTTAGTTTATGTATTTCAATCTTACTATGCTGCTCAGATTCATAATGATCCTCCTGTTTTCAGCTTCCCCAGTGCTGGGATTACAAGTATGTGCCACCAACCCAGTGGAGGCTGGTTCCTCACATCTGGGGATGGGGTTAGCACAGCATGTGGTGCTGGGGATTGAACCCTGGCCCCTGCACATGCCTAGGCAGGTGCTTAGTCCACTAAGTTATCTCACTGGCCCTATCTTGAGTATTTTTGTATTATGTTGATAATAGAAATTATATATCAATGCTTCAATACAATATATAATAATTTAAAAAATAATATATGCATAATTACAACTGACATGATTTGACCTTCATTTATTTTATTAAACTATGTTTTATTTAACAAATTATTCCACCATTTAGTCTTACCCTTTCCACTAAATGGTATATGATTATGAATATAACCACACAAAAGAATGGAATATTTTTAGTTTATTGGTTTTAGAAATACTTATTATCTGAACAATACTTTAATGTTCAGATAATATGTATTCTTCGATAAACAAAATTATTTATGAATAAAGAATAAAATTTTGATTAACCCTACTAAATAATGACTAAATGTCTTATATTTAGAGTAAGGAATATTAACATCTACACAATAGTGAATTCAATGGTCAGCACTGAAGGCATGGGACTAGCTTAACTTTACAAAAATTAAGCATTTCAAAGGGATCTGTAATCATAAAAACCTCCAAACTTCTGAAGAGATATACGTTAATAGCTTGAGTATCTTTTAATTGTAACTGTATGCATTTAAAATTTAATAATGTAATCTCATTAAGTAGAGCATTGAAGTTTCTCTTTGCTAAGGATAGTGTTAAAGTCCCTTTTGCCCTTCAAATATTATAACTTGGATGAAGCTTTATAAAAAGGGTTAATCTACTTTTAATTAAGTTTATTTAATTAAACTTCAGCCCATTTTTAATAATTGAATATGTAATGGAAGTCAGAGTTGCAGGGAACCAAATCATTTTTGTGACATGCAGTGCTTAATTGGAAATGATACACTATTTCTAAAATGAATTATTGTTGGAGGGATGCTATCAAATGCTGGAAGAAACATTTAGATCAATATCCCGAAATATTTTTACCTTTAAACATCAAAGTATGTGGTTCTTAATAATTTTCTATAATACCATCGTTCAACTATTTAAATATTTCATTAAAAAACCCAGATATATGTGAAGAGAAATCCAAATGACTTGAAGTGCTTAGCAATGGAAGTGATATGGGCAACTTGCTTTTAACCTGTTAAATATAACTGAGCTAGGTGATTGCAAAATGTATTTTAATTTTTTAATTATTTGTTATAACTAATAAAGCTTTCAATAATCAACATGGCATTCAGTTTCTAAATTTGTTCATACAACCAAGTACCCTGAAAACATTCACTTGTTTAATTATCACTCTAAATGCTAAAGCGAAACTATGGCTATCTCCATAGCTATGGAAGTATATTAGTATACTTCCATAGTATAGTCACTTGACTTTTGACCTCCAGGACTATGATCCAAAGTATATAGTTTAGTGGCTCTCCGAATCTGAGTAGATTTTATATCAGTTGGTTTAGAGTGTAGTCTATTAATCTGAAATTGAAGATTTGTCTATTTACATGACTCAAGTATTCAGTATATAGTATGTTGAGACTATGATTTTAAACAGAACTCATTTGACTTTTTTGATAGTCCTTTAGTAAAAAGTGGATACATTTTAGAAAGTGTAATTAACTGCCCCTCTTGGAAACAAGCACATCATATTAATGTCGCTTATGATTTAGAAAATTATTTGTACTGTTCACCTGATAACCTTTTCATTACATTAGATTTCAGAATATGAAATTGATATTTCTGAAATACATAAATATAGAAATACACACACATGCCTACTCCCTAGGGATTTGTACTAGTCCTTTTCTTGTGACTACTGAAGTCATACCACAGGTAGCACAAGCTATAAGGAAACACTTCATTTTGGATCATAGTCCTGGAGGTCAAAAGTCAAGTGACAATGTCTGGTGATTAATAGGAAAGTTTGAAAAACCATAAGATCCTCCCCTTTTCCATGTGAAAGACAGCAAAGTGAGCATATACACATGTGTGTCTGACTTCTTTGTACTTATACATCCACCAGCCTTGATTATTAAAGCTTCATAATGTGAAGTAATCAGATCTTTCCAATCAAATTCCCAGCATCTAAGGACTATAACTACATCAAGGTTATACCCTCTCAGCACTACATAGAAAGGATTAAATTTCAAAACAGAGTTTTGATGCACACTCTGCATGTATGGTTTCTGTGGTATTGAGACCATAGTATCAGTTTCCTGCTCTACAAGATTCTCTTCTTTCTTGAAATGAAGAATACAGTCACTGCATCCAAAAGCTTAACTTGATACAGCATTGATGCCTCTGTTCAACATCTCATTGGAACCTGAAGGAAAATTCCTTGCAGTTGTGAGTCATGGAAATTAAAGCAAATTGTGGACTTTCAATATGTAGTTGTGGCACAGGTACAGGATATATAGAATATTATTCCAAAATGCTGGTGTATGGAAGTGGAAGGGAATCAGATTCAAATAGGGTCAAATGGAGTTGGACAACACTAAGACCAGAAGCTCCAATTCTGGCATTTGTGCCTTTCATGGAGTGCCTGGCTTCAAGACTTGGAGTCATTCCACTTTTACATCTTTATTGTTCACAAGGCACATGGATATTCCACCAGGATGGTTTTGCACATTGCCCTCAAAATTACATTAGGGGCTGGGAAGATATCTCAGTAGAATAAGTGCTTCCCTGGCAAGTATAAAGGCCTGAGAAATATCCCTGGCTCCACCAAAAATACAAAAAAAAAAATACTTTAAACTTTTTTACTTAATAGCAAACCCAAAGAAAACCTATCACCATTATTGACAAGGTCTCAGGGAAATTTGTCATCAATAATAGAAACTCGCTGTCTCTTAATATACAAACCATGGGGTGGAACAGCCTGGGCCTGCCTGGTCGTCATTCCAGCCAGCTTCAGGTCCCACTTCTGAGTGGGACAGCCCAGGGCCAACTTGATCCGCACTCTAACCAGTGCCCAGGTCCAGAATGTGAGTGGAATCCCCCAGGGCCCTCCAGATCCTCACTCAAGCCAGTGCCAAGTCTGACCTGTGAGTGGGAACACCCACCCGCCCACCAGATACTTATTCCAGCCAGCACCCAGGACAGTGAAACTTCCTCCATTAGACAGACCCAGTGTGGAATCCTGTGGCAGAACTCCCTGCAGAGAGGCTAGAGGCAAGACCCACTCAGCTAATCCAGGAGCAGAACATCTTGCCAGGTAGGTATATATCCTGTACCTGTGCCACAACTACATATTGAAATATAATGCATGGTTCACTTCCAAGGCATGCAGCAAGAACAAGTGGAGCACAGACGCCAGACTGAAGCTACACCCAAGTGGGTACATTTGAATTTGGTAGATCTAAGCCTGGCACTAAGGCAATAACTGCATCAGAGTTCACCAAAGATCAGAAAGTAGATCAGAAAGATTGAAAGATCAGAAAGTAGTATTGATCTTTCAAAATGAGAAAGAGAAGGAGTAAAATGTATTCTCAGACTCTGATCCCACCAGAGAAAATGCAGGAGACAATAGCATAGAAGAAATTGGAAATCACGTACCTGAAATCTCTGAAATAATAGCATCTGAAATAAAGAAACAATGGCAGGAAGTTACAGACTAAATCAGATCATAAATGATTTCTGAAGTAAAGCAAATGATAGTTATAATGAATAAATTATTAAGTGCTTCTAATGAAGAGATTGCTTTAAAAAATGGAGAACAGAAAAATGCTAGAATCCTTGAATTAGCAGTATAGGAAAGAAATATAATGCATGAAACAGAGTCAAATACATATACAGGAAATTAAAACCTGAATCACAAGCTGGCAAAACTAAATGAAAGTGAAAATAGTTTCAGACCTTGAAAATACAGTTGCAGTTAGTGAAAAGGTTACAAAAGATCTCTTA
>PVKA01051069.1:0-12380 GCA_004027165.1 Ctenomys sociabilis
GCCCGGCTTCTTTTTTGTTTTTTAAATGTAGTTAGTACAAGGTCTACGTAGATCGGACTCATAGTGGTCTGCCTGTGTTAAGCCTCCCAAGCCAGGGATTATAGGCGTGGCCACCAGACCCAGTCTTAGGGGTAGCCTCAGTGCACCCCAGGGGCGGGGCTGGCTCTGCTCACAGGGAATCGAACCCCTGCCGCTGTGCTCTGCCTAAGCAGGCACTTTGGTCCACTGAGCTATCTGGCCAGCCCTAGAATTATGTTTCTCTAGAAGACAAAATTCAAGTCAGGTACCCTAAACTCTGGCAAACCAGAAAACTGGAGTGAACGGGGCCCTCTGGGAAACGCACTTGCTGTAAACACCAGGTTTCCCGGTGGCGCTGATGTCATCGGCAGTGCAGCTGAGATGCTACAATCACGGAAGGACGTTCCCTCCCGGGATGAAGCAGCTCTGGCCCTTCAGTGCCTTTCTCCTGAACCCCAATTCCCAAGGCAGAGGCAGCCCTCGCCTCCCAGTCTGTGCTTTGTGCTTTGGAGCAGGAGGTGGGGTACGTATCTGTGGAGCCTCCCTGCTGGTGTCTGGGTGGCATAGCTCTTGTCGTGTCACCTCTCCAAGGGTGCCAACCTGCTCTTATGTGGGAAAGAACCACTGAATTTATATTTTTCATTTTTAAGTTTTCTTTTCTTTTCTTTTTTTTTTTGGGGGGGGGGTGCGGAACTGGGGATTGAACTCAGGCCCTTGCGCTCGCCAGGGAAGTGCTTATTCCACTAAGCCATCTCCTCAGCTCCAACCCACAACACTTCTAAACAATTCACCACAATGTGTACAATTGGAAGCTGGTTCTCCCCAGTCCTCCTACGCTTCTTTTTTTTGGCCAACAGGCTTCCCGACAGCATTGACAGAAGCCATGCTCATTTGTTTATGGTCACTGAATAAAAGCGCTAAGTGCAGGTCCTGCGTTGTCACATGCTCCCAAAGCTTCGAAGGCAGATCAGAGGTGGAGAGACTGCGTCCACAGGCACAGAGGGGAATCAGCTCCCCAGCAGATTTCTTTCTACCACAGTGACTACCACTGCATAGAAAAAAGGTTGAAGTTTTTAATCACTGTCCTTTCAGACAATGACACTTGCTATAAGGGTTTCAAAATAATTCCTATTTTCCTTATGTAAACTAGATGAGGTGACAATGTCTTTTGTGTGTGTGTGTGTGTGTTTACATGCTGAATACCCTTTTCAAATCTCAAAATATATTATACAAAGATGATATAGCATATGTAAGTTTGAGCCCATGGGGGTCCTAGGCAAGGATATTCACCTACGCCAAAGAATATACAGATACAAAACACACAATGCCTTTCCCCTGCTGTAGTCATGCAGTGGGGCGTTCAAGCCAGTTGTACAACCCTGAACAATGTGCTCTATTTAAACAGAACCAAGAGTCAAGCAATGGCGGAAGACAGCCAGACCACGGCTGGAAGCGCAGCAGTGTCTCGGCTCCGAACACTTTCGTTTGCAAACGATTCGGTTCCCCAACAGAAGTGCTCTGCAAGGTTTTGCTTCCATTCACAAACTTCACATCGGTTGATAAACATGACAGGGCATCTTCCCCCACACAAACACAAGCACAACCATCCTCTCCCAAGTCATAAAACAAATGAAGGTTGTAAGCCACAGAACCACTGTACCAAACTGCTGGGTCATGAAGTGGGGAGTAAATGTCTTAGGAGGTTTGTGACTGCAGTCCCAGGATGTAGGGACCAAGTGTACACCCTCAGGAATCCCTCTAATTCCTTCCAGTCATTTATGTTTGAGAGAGAGAGAGAGAGAGAGCGAGCTGTGTGCCTGGCCGCACACGTGCTTACGCATGAGTACATTCATATAGGCTGACATGTGACAGACACAGAGAGAGCCATTGCTCCTGTAGAAGCTCAGCTGAGGCCCCTGATCCTTTTGAGCCATTCCCTTTCTGGGAACCAATCAATCATAGAATTCATAGAGAGTGTCAGAAAGGCACAGTGAAAGTAACCACAAGAGGTGAATTCAGCTGTGACTCCGGGGACATCCAGAGAAACCTACTGAATGGACAGCAGGTGCTGGGTCACGCACAAATCCCTGCTGTGGGGAGGCGGACACTCAGCTCCCCTCACTGCCTTCTGACCTACTACATTCCAGAAAACAGCAACAGTGAAGAAATCAAAGAAAAATTAGGTTGACTTGATAGGTGAAGGACAAAAAGGACGAAACCCGGTCACCAGTTACCTTATGCTGATGGCTTGGGGCGCAGAGGCTGCGGGTGGCTTTGCTCAGCTGACTGCACCTTCCTGTTGTGCTCAGGGGAAGGAAATGTTACCCTGACCACGCCAAGCCTCTGAGCCACAGTGCCGGAGCTTCCCTCAAGCTGGTCATCTATACGTGAGGAGTTCGCTCTGTGAGTCAGACCTGTTGTGACACTGCGTGCTGACTAAGTGTGCTGTGTGGAGGGGGGGAGCCAAGAAGCCACAGGTGACCTGTTTTTGATAAAATGAATTTAGCTACTTACAGGATCAAGTGCTTTTTCCTGTGACTACAATCTTTTGAACAAAGGCAGTAGCTGAAATAATGTGAAAGGGAAGCATTTTGTAAACTGCCTGGTGCATCGTATTTATAATTTAACTTTTGAAATATTATTGTTCATGACCTGGTTGGTTTGTTTTTTTTCTTTTCTTCCTGTTAAGCAGCCTATGACTATTTAGTATTCTTTTCTTTCTAAGAGAGCAAAGAGGAGAATCAGCTACCCTTTGATGTTTCTATTAGTCTAGGTGGATGAGCACAGAGATCTAAGCCATGCAATGAAACAAGATTTTGGATGATTCAGGGGTCCTAACTTGTGGTTTATGCTATGACAAGGAGACTTCTTGCAGTGGTCTCTGAGACCATCAAGGACAGGAAAGGATGCTTCTTTCCTTCGAGGGTGGATTCAGAGCTTGTCACGGTACACCTGGTGGACCTTGGGACACCAGGGCAAAGTTTTGAGGCTGCAGATGATGAAGAAAGAGATGGACTCCCTTACACACACACACACACACACACACACACACACACACCCCACTCTCACAGGCAGGTAAACCTGTATGCCACATTAATGTTTTACTCATTCTGTCTTTCTTTGAAAAATGTAGTCTGCTATGGTTTAGCTGGGGTGAGTACATGCAAGAAATCCCTATGTGGAATCTGGATGAACTCGTGACCTTTTGAATCAAGTGGTGGTGAGGTCTTTTTTCTCCAAAAGAGCAAACAACCATGACTGAAGTTTACTTGGGCAAGTCTTTCAGATGTCCAAAATGCGTCAAATACACCTTGTCCCCCTTAAAAATCCACAAGTTACGGAGCTGGCAAGATAGCTCAGTGGTCTAATGTGCCTGCTTAGGCAATGACAGGGACTTTGGTTTGGTCCCCAGCACTACATGCTGTGCCAGCCCTGCTCCAGGGGCAGGCTGAGCTGGCAAAAAAAAAAAAAAGAAAAAAGAAAAAAAATCCACATGTTAAACTATGGCTTAATTATGAAATCTCAGAGACATAGCACAAGGACTTAAATCCATATGAGGAAAGATATAATTAATAACAGACCATTTCTGTGAGCAGCTTATTGTGACTGACAGGTGGAAAGGACTTTGGGTACCTGGGTGTCCTGGGTATTGAAGGGAGAGGGCGAAGAAAAGGTTTTGTCAATGGGAACATTGACTTGCTTAATAATACTGCCTCGTGCAGCTCTGTGTCCCAAACCCCCAGAAAGGCAGATGTTTACACTGATTTGCATACTAGGAACTGGAATTCTTGCTGTCAATCACACCCTTCAGGTCTGGTGGATCCAACTGAGGAGGTCAGCTCCAGTGCAGGTGCCGAGGTTGGGAGCCTCCTCTCTGTTAGCTGGTCCCCTCTGGCAGCTGGTGCTCAGGAGATGGAATCATTTGTTGGCAGCACTTTGTCCAGACAGTAACTAGATCCACATTCAAATTCACATCCTAAGGACTGAGTTGGCTTTTCTTACACACCCTTCCTATGCAACCTTTGAAGGGCTAGCGGTATAGCTCAGTGGACTAAGTGCTTGCTTAGGTAAGCACAGGGGCCAGGGTTCAATCCCTGGCACAGCATGCCACACTGACCCCGCTGAGCCTGCGATGGAGTCCGGGTGTAGTGGCACATGCTTGTAATCCCAGACCTAGGGAGGCAGAAAACTAGAGGATCACTACAAGTCTGAGCTGTGTAGTGAGACCCTGCACCTAAAAGAAAAAAAAAAAAAAATCTTTAAAAAAAACTGTTAATATGCAACCTTTGAAAGTGCCCTTTCAATTTTTGGTCATTGAAGGTGATGTGTCATATATTATGCCATGTACACACGAGAGCAACTTGCCTCCATATTTCTGCCCATGAGCTCCCTCCTCATTTCCTTCTAAACACTGGAGCAGGAGGAGAACACCCATGGCTGGCCCAGGTAGCAATAAGAGTCTGCTTGCAACTGCTTGGCTCTGGTGATCTGTGGCCAAGCCAGACACTCCTTAGAGGGGTCCTTTGGAGAGAAGCAGCGACCCTCCCAGCAGGGTGTGGCATGTCTAAAGCGTGTCTGTCCAGGGTGGCTCCTGTAAGACTGGCCACGAGGGTGAGCAGCCAGCTCTCGGAAGTGTGCATGCGTGTTAGCTTCCTCCTTCCTGCTAGGATAGCATTCTCTAAGGTGGCGCAGTCACTCTGAATAACCATGGATTGGTGTTCTTCATATTTTCCAATGTGTACTTTGTATTTTCTGCTTCCTCCTGTCAACAGACTGTTCTTTTATTCTCATAATAAAGGGAACCTGCCCTTTGCTTTCCTTTTCAACACCAACAAAGCCTCTGTCCTGGGAGCAGCTTGTGAATAGTGAGGCTTGGAGCTCCATGATGCATTTGGCTTTTCAGGCCTCGCAGCTGTAAGATGAGTGGGCTATTCTCTTATTCCTCTGCATTGTCAGGTTCTCGGATACACTAGTGAGGACTGAGTCATGGGGGAATTCAGTAAATTCTCTGAGAAACGCTTTTCCTTGTTTGCAGAGCATACATCCTTTCTGTGTCTCAGACAAGAGGTCCTGGGCTGAGAAGAGACATGAGGGGTGTTGTAACATGGGAGGGACCACTGCTCTGGGAGCACCAGAGAGAAGACCAGCGAGAGTGGAGTAAAGGGTGACCAGAAGTGCTGGTGACTGGGCAGCAGGGAGGCTTGGAGAACGGAGGGGGGAGACTGAGGAAGAAAGACGGCCCCCTGCGTCTTGTCAGCTTCTGAAGAACTGGTTCAAAAGAAAGGGAGTGGGGAGAGGGAAGAAAAAGAAAAGAAACAGAAAACAGAATAAAATGGAAACAAAGTTCTGAGACTAGGGAGGGGAGGAAAAGACTGGGAAAAAGAAGATATATCCTGTACCAGTACCGTTTCCCTATGATGAACATGATCATTGTGTGTATTTAAATTATACCAATAAATTTAATAAAAAAGCTGGCCCTCACAGAAGGAAAGAGGCAGGACTCCTTTTGATGTGACCCCATCACATTTCAGAAAACTTCATTCCTGAAGCAGCATATAACACCTACGTGCTTCCCCCAGTCTTTTTTTTTTCTTTTTTGTCTTTTTGAGACAGGGTCTTACTGTGCAGTTCAGGCTGGCCTTAAGCTCACTTTGTAGCTCAGGCTGGTCTCGAACTCATGACAGTCCTCCAGCCTCAGCCTCCCAAGTGCTGGGATTACAGGCCTGTACCCCCAGATCTGGTTTCCCCCAGTCTTAAGACCCTCATTAGGGAGGAGCTGCCCTCTCCTGGAGGGGCGGTGCAGAAGACCAGAGGCGAACTGAGGCCCAGTTGGTCCCCTCGGTGAGTACAAAGGAGAAAGCACAGCTGAGTCAGTTGTCTAACTGAGCAGATATTAGTGATTACATGAGGTAGACGCATGTTGCACCACTTTAATTATTTATGCCCAGGTCTGGGTGAGCAAGGGAGGACTCAGAGGTGAGGGGCTCCTCTGCCCTCGAGGCCAGAACCCTGCGTGGCCCACTCATGAGGCTAACGTGTGTGCTTCATCATTCATCCTGGTTACCCTTTGGGTCAGGGGAACAATCTAGTAGCAGGGCTAGATCCGTGCAAGAGGCGCCTGGGTGGAGAAGGCTCAGAGGAATGGGCTGGCTCCCCACAGGCGGTGCCTGGGAGAGGGCCCTGGGGCCAGCGGTGACACAGGCCAGTCTCACAGTGTGAATAGCCTCTGAAGACACAGGGACACGGGAGAACTGGAGCGAGCAGACCTCCCTTCATGAGGCCACACCTGCTTTGTCCAATCACACTTCCTCCCAACTGTCCACTCTTCAGAGAAAACCAGCATAGCTAGCAGTTCTTCTTGTGGACCTTCATTCTGCAGTCAAATGCACGCGAAGGGGCACCTGGATTGGACCTTCATTCTGAAGGCTCCCCCAGCACACAGTGCTTCTACTCATTAAAGGTGGGTGTTTTTCCCTTGTTAAACTTTTTGTTACAGGAGCCTTAGCCAGGAGCCTCATGACGGATGAGGAAGGAATCTTTCCTCCCTTAGAGATCTTGGCAGTGCTGTTAAGGAAACCTAAGGAGAACAGGACAATTTGCCATAGATGTCTGTTGAAGCCAATGAGCTGCTGGCACAGGAAAAGCCTGCAGTGAAGTAGATGTGACCTGTAAGGGCTGATGTCTCCAGATGTCGGGGCACTCCGGTACCTGGCACGTGTGTGCTGGGAAATGTCCCACTTGTACCCTCTGTGCTTTATCTGCCTGTGTAGCAGGGGCACTTTCTGACTGGCACCGCAATGCAGGGGGGCTGTTTCCTCCTGTTCCCTCTGAATGGAAAGCTTGTCCTTCTCTAAGCTAGGGCTGTGACTGGTTTTAGCTTAGCTCCTATCTGTACAGGACTTATTTCACCTTCAAGCAGAGTCTTTGAGGCCAATACTTTCAAAAATATTTTTGCCATTTTTTCAAGTTAGTTTGTGTTTACCCAAAAATAATTCAGTTTCATCAAAAAGTGGGGAGAAGAAGAATTACTCTTTAACAAGTCAGAGTAATACTAATATTCTTCAGGTTGCACTAGCTTTTCACATGAGCATGGCAGTCACTAACAGTTGCTTCTGCTCTAGTTTATAGTTAAGAAAACTGAGACACACAAGGGCATCATGCTTACCTAATTATTTTCTCCACCTCTGTCTTACATAAGAGCCTGAACTGCTATATTCATTCTTAGTTCAGGTATGTGGAAGATTCACTAATACAAAACTATTACAAGATCACTATTTAAGAGAATTTATTTGGTTCTGTTTGTTCCCTGTGATATGTATCTTCACATATACATACATTATATATATGTATATGGTATTGTATAGGGCTGAAGGTGTAGTACTGGGGTAGAGTGCTTGTCTAGAATGCATGAGGGGGGGCTGGGGAGATGGCTCAGTGGCATAAGCTCCTGCCTGGCAAGCACAAAGTCATGAGTTCAATCCCTGGTACCTAAAAACAAACAAACAAACCCAAAACACTCAAATAGAATGCATGAGGCCCTGGGTTCAATTGCCAGTACTGGAAATGTTTTATGCCCAGTAGGCTTCTTTCTAAAAAATATTTGTCATAGACTTATCCTGAACACTTTCTGGTATTAATAAGTGTTCTTTAATTCGGTGAAAATTTAAAAAGTTCTCTTAGATTCCATTATGTGGACTTGGCTTGGCTAACATCCTGTAATTGGCATTTAGGATTATTTCTGATTCTTCATGTTTATATGTGATTCTTTGATGAACATAAATACATATCTAATTGTTTTTTTCAAGTAATTTTTAAAAAGCTGCATCCCTTGGCTACGTTTTGTAGTTCATTTTCTTCAATAAAGGACAACTGTCCACATATTCATATTTGCATGTATAAAGGGGTGACTGAAAACTACAGCGTATTTAAATTTTTAAGAATTATTACAGTAAAGGCAGTGTTGCCATTAATAGCCATCAAACATTCCTCGTTTCAAGTACACTCATCCCATCTTTCCTGCCTTTTCTGCGGCAGGTCTGGAAGTCCTCTTTCCTTAAATGTGTTTATGAGGCATGATGAAAAGCACAGCGAAAGCCGCTGCTGAGCACCTTCCGATGGAAAGACAGGCTCATAAAAGCACCATGGCGTGTCCTCATCCTCCAGGCAAAGTGACCAGGAGAGGTTAACATTTCTTTCTTTCTTTTTGCACAGGGTCTCACTATGCAGCCCACATTCACAGCGATCCTCCTACTTTCTGCCTCTCTAGGGCTGGGATTACAGGCGCGCGCCACCACGCCGGGACTCCATCAAGGCTCAGTGCATCCGAAGGCGAGGCCCGCGTGGCAAGCGGAATCAGGGATCGAACCCTGGCCGCCGTGCTGAGCTATACCACCGGCCCTTAATGTTTCTGTTTTGAAAGGTAGATATTATGAATCTATTCAGGGCCCTGAGGCAGCCACGACTGTCCAGCCAAAGGTACTCATGAAAGAGGATTTCCATCCTCTTGTCTCTATTCATACTTTTGTACAACTGCCCATAAAAGTAAAGTTTCTCTGATTCTTTTGGGGCATCTTGCTTTCTGAAGGCTCCTCTGTCATGTGGAGCTTTAGTTAAACCAACTTACATGTTATTTTGTTAATTTATCTTTTAGTACAGGAGTTTCTGCTATGCATCCTGAGATGAACAGAGACTACCTTTTCCTTCCTACATAAACCAATAAAAGGATTGTGATTCTAATCTACTAAATTTTGGCATAGCGTGTTATGTGGCAAAAGCTATGAGATTTAAACTTGTGTGGATGATATTTATTTTTATCTGTGGTTACCAGAGTCATTTGCAATTCCAAGACGCAACGTGGTATTGAGAGGGTTTCATAATCCTCTGCCAGAGAATGGTTTGTTAGTTTCCTACAGATCACTTAACATAGATTCCAGTGGTATAAAAATATCATTTTTCTCTTTCTTTGTCAGTAAAAACTGTAATTTATTCTTCAGTAAGCAAGCAGTTATGAGATTAAATACTTAAGCCAACACATAGTGATTTCTTGACAAGGCAGTATTCTCTATTTGCAATGAGTTGAAAAGCATTGCTATCAACTCTTTAACACAAAAATGCCAGTAACTTTAAAAAAAATTTTTTTATTTTATTGAAAAACAAATAGCAATGAGACAGTTTCAAAACTGATTAATAGGACAGTTTCAATAATTAATTATTATCTTCCTAGTGGTTATCCATAGTACAAGAAGCAGACCTGTCCAAACACTATTAGTGCAAATCTTCCTTCCCATTGAATTAAGCAAAAGTAGCTGTATATCTATTCTAACTATTCTGCATATACAGTTACAAAATGGCCCTTCCTTTTTTATTTTAGAAATTTTATTCTGCTTTTTTATTGTTTTTTTTTTTTTTTTTTTTTTTTTTTGCGGAACTGAAGATTGAACTCACGCCCTTGTGCTTGCCAGGGAAGTGCTTATTCCATTGAGCCATCTCCCCGGCCCTTAAAGAGTTTTTGTTTTTTTTTTTTTTGGTGGCCCAGGATGTCTTCAGGGCAGGTCTGGTTTGGCCTGAAGATCTGGGGATTAAGCCACAGCATTCAGAGCCTGACTGCTTTGTTTAAGCAGGCACTTAAACAACTGAGCTAATGGGCAGGCCCCCTTTTAAAAATGATTATCAAAACAGACAGAACAGAGTACTCAATGATAATCTCAAAGGTTTACTTTTAGGGTGAGGACTGGATGTTCTCCTTAAAAGTAAGCTTCTGTTTTTATGACAATTATACTTGGCAATTTCTCAACATAGGGAGCTATTTACTTGCTTTAGGGTTGCTTCAGTTTTGTTACTTCCCCAGGAAGCCTTTCTTTTCTTGTGGCCATTTCTTATCATTGCTATCATCAGTCTCTACTGCACCCTTTTCATCTTTCTGTCTTCTTCCTCCGAGGTCTGGAGTAGGGCTACATTGTAAGCAACGTGCTATTAGGCAATTTTGTGGTCACAGACATCTGAGTATACCAACAGCCTAAACCTGAATAGGCAAAATCAAGGGCATGCTACTCCCCAAATGGTACTCCATTTGGGCAGCCCAGTAATTCAGGAGAGCATCTTGGAGGAGCTGGGTCATGATTTCCATGGCTCCTTCAGCACCCCAGCAGTGGGCCCTTATTGGCATGCATGAAGGGCCTTGGATCCTCACAAAGGGCTTCAATTTGTGGCCTGAAACATTGTCTCTGAATGAGACCATTGCACAGTCCTCAAGAGCCATGAAACCTGGCCTGGCTTCCTTATGGTGAAAGTCTTTTTGTGGACCCATTTCCAGAATAGGGAACATTCATCTAGACTGGGGACTCGGGCTGTGTATTAGTCAATGCATATTAGAGAAACAGATTTCATGCAAGATACATAAATATATATGAATTTACAAGATTAGCTAGAATGTATATAAGATTTGCTTACAGTGGCTGGCCGCAAAGTCAGGTTTGGAAGAGTGCAAAAGAGCTGAAGGATCTGGTCGAAGGCCTGAAGCTCAGGGCCCTGTCCCGAGGCTGGAAGGTCTGGGCCGGAGGCTGCCCTGGAAGCCAGGAGACAACATCCAAGGTAAATGTGAAGACTGGAGCTTCTTCTCTGAGCAAACAAGCAAGCCTTCCTTCTTTGCTTCCTTTTATTGCATCCAGGCAGAAGGCCACTGGTTGCTGTCACTCACGCACAGGCTGGATCTGTCTTCAGTAGAGCCCTTCAGCCAACTCAGAACTATGCTGACTGAATCAGCTAACAATCAAGCCCGCCAGTAATTTTACTCTGCTGTCAGTTTGTTCGGAACTTCCAAAAATTCCTCAGCTGCCTTTGCGTCAGACTCACAGCCTCATCCCTCACCTTACATTATGTAATGAATAACAATTCTTTTAAAAAATGTTATGAGTAATTATTTGCTATACAGGACAATGAGCTTCTGTAAGGCAGATTCTTGCATGCACAAGGAAAATACTTTGACCTTTTCCACCTCACCTCCATTATCACTCTTGCTTTTCCTGTCTTCCATTGTAGTAGTCTTCCTCTTACTTCTACGTCTTTGTTAGACAGCTAGGACCACCATGGGGGAACAGGAGTCTGGGACACAGGGTGGTCTGTTTGAGCAGAGACCTTGGTAAAGCCACAAAGGAACACTGTTTGCAGGCAGTGAGAAAGCATGATCAGGGGAAAACCTAAATAAGCCCCTGGCCTCCATCTCTCTAACTTAAACTGCACTGTCTTGGAGGCTGCGAAGTAGGTCAAGGTGTTCCCAATTTCCTGCTAGCTTTGCTCCAGACTACATTAACATACAGGATGTGATGACAGATGCTTGGGTTACTTCCCGGGAACCTGAGGTCCACTTTTGCTGAAAGCACAAACCCTTCACTTGAATGTGGAGAAATCTGACTGGTGACCAGCATGGGATAAAAGCTTGTTTCAATCTGAACATTGTGTCTATCCCCTTTGCTGTCTCCTCCCTTGGGTCAGATCCTACTCAGCTCTGCATGTTGATAATCACTTTGAAATGTCTTATTCTAGTCTAGTATTAGAGGTGGTGTGTGTTTTTCTTTCTTTGTCCCCCATTCTGTGCCCACTACAGTGCTTCTTCCAAAGCCTCTAAAGCTCTGGCACAAGGTCCTTTGGATTGCCATAGGGTGCACACCCACATGCTGGGATGTTTTGTGCAAGATGACGGCAGAAGATACTTGAAAATCCAGCAGCCTCAGAATGAGTTAACTGTACTGCCTACCTGGTGGCCTGAGTTTATCACAAGAAGAAACATCCTTTGGAACCATGGCCTTGGCCAGTGGAAACCACCAGACTGCAGCCCATCCAGAAAATCAATAAAACTTGCTAAGCATACTACTGTCTTTATTCTAGGAACAGTAGCTTGGTTACTCTCTTGTCCAATTGCTGATTCATCTTAGTAAAAGTTCCAGTTTGGCATCCAGTTTCTCTCTCTCTCTGTCTCCCTCCTTCCCTCTTTTTCTCTCTCTCCTTCCCTCTCTCTCCCTCCTTCCCTCTCTCCCTCTGTCTTCCTCCCTCACCTCCCTCCTTCCCTCTCTCCTCTCTCCATCTCTCTCCCTCTGTCTCTTTCTCTCTCTAATCACATAAAGGTGACAGTAAATTTAACTCTATTGTGGAGGGAGGGGTTCTACTCTTTTCTTATTGTAAACAGAAGCTGAGAAGCTACATGTCTGTTTGCTTTTCAGTCTAGGTTATCAAAAGTTTACCTTCAAATTTTTGTTAGTTTCATTGCCTCCAGTGAAGCAGATCCTTGGCCAACCTCTGTCATTTGGTTCTTTCTTCTTCTTTCTTCTTCTTTCTTCTTCTTCTTCTTCTTTCTTCTTCTTCTTCTT
>PVKA01051070.1:0-12384 GCA_004027165.1 Ctenomys sociabilis
TTTTTTTTTTTTTTTTTTTTTTTTTTTTTTTTTTTTTTTTTTTGGTCTTTTTGAGACAGGGTCTCACTGTGCAGTTCAGGCTGGCCTTAAGCTCACTTTGTAGCTCAGGCTGGTCTCGAACTCACAACAATCCTCATGCCTCAGCCTCCCTAGTGCTGGGATTACAGGCCTGCGCCACCACGCCCGGCTCAATGTGGTTTTAACTTGGAAAAAAAGTACCACTTTTGATTTGTAAGTTGTTCTTCCTACATACATGCTAGGATTTTAGGCCTAGTCTCCATTCTGTACGTGTGTGTGTGTGTGTGTGTGTGTGTGTGTGTGTATGTGTGTAACTGGGATTAAACCTGGGACGATGGCACTGAGCTGCACTCCCAGTCTTCTTTTTAATTAGAAATGAGGTCTCTGTGAATCACTAAGTTGGCAGGCTGGGCTCAGCCTTGCAATCCCCCTTTCTCTGCCTCCCACAGTGCTGGGCTCACAGACTGAGTTGCCATGTGTGGCTGGTGCCTGTTCTCGAGCCAATGTTCTTTGTACTTCATGGACATACTACAGAGATGTGAGTCCTCCCTCAGCAGAGACTCTTGGTTTTTGAGACACATCAGAGTTCTCATGAAAAGTGAAGATGAAGCCGGGCGTGGTGGCGCATGTCTGTAATCCCAGCACTCGGGAGGCTGAGGCAGGAGGATTGTTGTGAGTTCAAGACCAGCCTGAGCTACAAAGTGAGCTTAAGGCCAGCCTGAACTGCATAGTGAGACCCTGTCTCAAAAAGACAAAAAAAAAAAAAAAAAAAAGAAAAGTGAAGATGGCTGGAGGCCGCATTGTGAATTTAGTGCCCTCACACTCAGCTTTCCTGCTGCGATGACCAAAGCCAGGTTGCGAGGCCCTCCTGGGAGTACCCACTTGCCATGCTCTTTGGGGCCTCCCCATGTACCTGGCCTCCTGAATAACTGCCCCAGGGCTGTGTGAATCACTCTTCCAGATACGCCTTGCAGAGAGCCTGTGTTGAGCCTCCTACTGCCAATAGCCTTGGCACTAAGCTGACGTCCGTCACAACTGCCAGGCTCTCCTGGTAGCTTATGGTGACACCAGGATGTCCTGGTGTTGCTCAGGTGCACGAGGCTGCCAGAGCTGGAGTTAAAGGAGGAGAGTCGCTCGCATATTATGAAGTCAGAGCTTGGTGGGTTTGGGGGCTGAATTGAGGGGCTCAAAATGTTTCTGAAGCTTTTTTTCACCTCTTTGTTCTACCTTCCGGTGGCCACTCCCACCTGTGGCTGCCGAATAGTGTGAACAACTTCCTAGCTACATATTTCCTCAGCTGCTTTCCAGGAACTGCAATAAGAGCACTGATCTAATCAGTCTACAATCTTTCCATGTACCAGAATAACACACATTGTACCTCTGAAATATACAAATTGTTTGTAACAGGTAAAAATAAAAATTCAAAACGAGAGAATTGAAAACATTTATTCAGCACTTGCTACATGCCAGGTGCTTTAAGTACATTATTTAATATAATCACATAAACCTCTCCAGTTAATGTGTCCATTTTCTATATTTGCTAGCTGGATGACTTTTGTCAAATTGCTGGATGTTTTTTGCAGCTCAGTTTCTTTCTATAAAATGGGGATAACCTACTATTTGCTCCACAGCATGGATTTGAGGATTAAATGAGATAATAGATGGAAGACCTTTAGCACGATGCTTAGCATAAAGGTTCAACACATGCCAGCCTACACATACACACAGTAAACATGCTTCGCTCAGGAAGTGCATGAGCACCCTCAGGGCAGGATTATGTTGGTTGCTTCAGGCAGAGAGTCCGCAAAGTACAGCTTCCTCCAAATACCTGGGCTATGAGTGGGTGGCATGGATACCAAACAAACACCAGGCCAGACAGTGAGAGGAGAGGGAGGAAAGGCGCCGGGAGGCAGCCACAAGGTCTGTTGTGTCCTGAATTATTTTAGCTATTCTGAGCATTCTAGAAAAAATTTCCTGTGTTGCCAGAAGGACATTCACATTAGGAGGAATTTTTTTTTTTTTTTTTTTTTTAACAGAACCAGGGATTGAACTCGGGCCCTCATGCTTGCCAGGGAAGCGCTTATTCTACTGAGCCATCTCCCTGGCCCCATAGGAGGACATTCACATAAGGGCAAGTAAACACACACTTTCTAGTTGCTACTTCTCAGAGTGTGTGTGTGTGTGTGTGTGTGTGTGTGTGTGTGTGTGTGTGTGTACAGTCTAGTGTTGTATACCAAGATAACTTGGTGGGTTTTTTCTTTCTTTCTTTTTTTTTTCTTGAGACAGGCTCTCACTATGCAGTTCAGGCTAGCCTCGAACTCACAGCAATCCTCCTGCCTCAGCCTCCCAAATGCTAGGATTATAGACATATGCCACTTGGCCTGACCTAAATTTGTTTTTAATTTTTATTATTAGCACACGCTCACAATATATGATTACATTTACCATGTGGAGCTAGTACATGTATATAACACGTCTTAGTTCTTTTTGTACCCCTCCCATTTCTTGGTCCATTTCTCAGTTGTAAAAGACCTATCTCCCTATCTCCTATTATCTTATTATCTTTGATTTGTTCATTCTTTCGGTTTCTCATATATGACAAATCATACCATGTTTTTTAAGTTTTTGTGTCTGATCGGTTTCATTTCACATTATGGTTTCAAAATGCATCCATTTTCCTGCAGATGACACAAATTTATCCTTCTTTGTAACAAAATGCTCTCATTGTTAATAAACACCATATTCTCTTTATCCATTCATCTGTTGATGGACAGATCAGCTGCTTTTACGATTTAGCCGTTATAAATCGTGCTGCTATAAATGTAGGCATGCATACATCACTATTATATGATAGCTTTAACTTATCAGGAAAACACATAGAAGCGTCAAATTGAATTTCTAGTTTCAGTTTTTTAGGAAAACTCCATAGTGATTTTCATAGTGGTTGTACTAGTTTACATTCCTGCCAACAGTGCAGGACCCTCACCCCCCCCCCCCCAGCCTCACTAACAGTTGGTGGCATTTGATTTCCTGATGGTAACCATTCTTTCTGGAGATGGAATTTCAGTGTTGTTGCCTAAATTTACATTTCACTAATGGCCAGATATACTGAGTATTGTTTTTGCCATTTGTACTTTTGAGAAGTGTCTATTCATCACTTGCCCACTGTTTGCATTTTTTATTGAGGGGTCTAATTTTTTTAGTTCTTTATATATTTTAGATATTTGTCCTCTGCCCAAGGAATAGCTGGCAATTTTTTTTTTTCCCCCAATACACTAGGTTGTCTGTTCACTTGGTTGTTTTTTTCTTGGTGTGTAGAAGCCTTTTAATTTGATCTGGCTCCATTTGTTTCTTGAAGAAAGTCCTTGCCTACACCTACATCTTCAAGAGTTTTTACCTATTTCATCTTCCAGCAGATTTAGTGTTTAACATTTAGATCTTTGCTCCATTTTGATTTTGATTTGAGATTAGTAAATGGTGAGATAGATGGACCTAGATTCAATCTTCTGCATACGGAGGGTGAGTTTTCCCAGTACCATTTATTACAGACATTGTCTTTCCTCTAGTGTGTGTTTTTGGCCCCCATGTCGAAGATCAGAGGCTGCATGGGCCTGGACAAGGTTATTTCCCATGAAAGCCCATATTTTAACTGGACATGGTCATGGTGGTACATGACTGTAATCCCAGCGCACTGGGAGGTTGGGGCAGGAGGTTCAGAAGTTCTAGTACAGCCTGGGCAGTTTAGTGACTTAGCAATATCCTCAAAATAAAAATTAAAATGAGCTAGTGATAGATGTAGTTCAATGTGAAGGCCCTACTACAGAAACAAAAACGAAAACCTATATTTTAAATTAACTTTCAATAAAACTTACCTTTTTTTCTATGAAAACCCATCTTTTCAATTAAGACAAGATTTTTGTAGGGATAGAAATATAGACTTTGTATTGACTTTCTTTTGGTTTGAAGGGCATGATAGTTTGTTTCTTTTTAAACTGTACCACTCTGATCATGATAACCAGTATATACAGGATAATGGCTTTTTTATTGGCTATTAACATTACAGCACTTTTTATTTATATTTTATGTATTTAGTACAGGGTCTACAGAGTCTCAATATGTAAATTGGACTCATAGTGATCCTCCTGTTTTCAGCCTCCAAAGTGCTGGGATTACAGGTATGTCACCACGCCCAGTCTCAATCACTATCTCAGTGCACCCTGGGGACAGGGCTGGCATTGCGCTCCTGGGATTGAACTGCAGTTCCTGCGTTTGCCTAAGCAGGGGCTTTAGTCCACTGAGCTATCTGGCTAGCCCTTGCAGTATTTTTATATACTGAAATATTTCAACAGGACCAAGAACTTGAGAAAAATGAAGATCTTAGATGTTGACTTTCCTTATCGAGGGCTGCATCCTTGGCTTTTCTGAATGTCTGTGCTGCACACAGAGATATTTTATGTCTTCACAATCTTTTTTGTCTGCTAATAATACCCTGAAGGAATTTTCCTGTGAAGAGAGCAATTTAAATTCTGAAAATAAATTATTAGTATTGAAGATTCTTCTCTCTATAGATTTTCTTGTAGTTTGAAAATATTGGCTAAATATTTATCATTTGAGGTTATGAATTGAAAATAGCAATAGAAAGAGATTAATTGCCTAAAACATTTTACTGATTTTCCACGAGGGGTAAATACATCAAATTAAAAATCCACCTAGTTCCATCAAAGAGGACACGAAAGGCCACGCGGTGAATGAAGTGTTCAATGCAGATAATGGTAAATACAGTGTGCGTTACCCCTGGAATAATATTTTCTTTTCTGGGATAATATTTTCAATCTCGCCGGGCGTGGTGGCGCATGCCTGTAATCCCAGCACTTGGGAGGCTGAGGCAGGAGGATTGTTGTGAGTTCGAGACCAGCCTGAGCTACAAAGTGAGCTTAAGGCCAGCCTGAACTACACAGTGAGACCCTGTCTCAAAAAAAAAAAAAAAAAAGACAAAAAAAAAAATATATTTTCAATCTCTATCTTGAAACCTATTCTTATTAATGTTAGCTATGTTACATGAAACTTTGTTCTTTCCCTGCTTTTATAAAAAAAAATATTAAAGCTAATCCAGTTTAAACCTGACCACTTCATCTAAGAATTGCTGTCTAAAAACTCAAACTTAACAGCTATCTGCGAACAAGGATGGTCAGCACTCAAAAGAGGAAATAGTATTACCTTTCAGTTAAAAAAACATTTTGGCTGCTATTTTGGTGAGCTGTCAGGTTAACACAGACAGAGCTGCTCCTGAAAAACCACAGATAAAGACAAAATAGCAACTGCCCCTGCATGGACACAGACTAGCTAACCACTGTTCTTCTGAAATAGACCTGTGGCCCTTCCAGTTCAAGAAAGCCCTAAAACCCTAGACTGCTTGGAGAACATTTCAACTTATGGGTTTACGGCACTTTTCACCCAAGAAGTTACCTCCTACACATGAGGTCCTGGTTATAGGAAGAACATACCCTGCAGTACCTAAAAGCGGGCCTCTTCATCACTATTTTCAGGAACAGACCTCTGTAGGTTACTGGTTTTGCTTTTTTACCTTTTATGGGAACTTGATTGCAATATAATGTACTTAGACCACAGGGGGAATGGAAGGTGGCTATGCTTCCACGACTGTGACAGGCAGATAAGGACAGAGAGGCCGAGCACCTACCTAGCTGTGAGCAGTCATTCAGGCTTTGGCAGTACCTACAAGGGGCAGGCTGTCCTCAGGACAATATGGAATGAGCTCTAAAAAAGCCCATGGCACCAGAGTCCTGCAGGTGGCCCTGAAACGGCTAAGCCTCACATGGCTTGCTGCCTGTTGCCTAGGGTGGCTCCGCACAGCCCTCGGCATGCCCACACGTGGGTATCTGTGTTTTCTGCTCATCTTTCAGCCTCCTCCCAGCACTTCTCTGGGCCTCATCTACAAGCCAAAGGCATTCTCCAAGTCTCTTCTCAACTCTGGCACCAGACAAATAAGAGATCAATACAAACAACATATAATACAGAGAAAAAGCAACGCTAAACAAAAAGGGAGAGATGGATACCATAGGAAGTTGTACTGAAAGACTGCAGAGCCACAGCTCTGCTCATGTCATCAGCTCTACTGACATGTCTGTGGTCATTTTTTTTTTTTTTTGGGTGGAACTGGAAAATTGGAGTTCAGCCTGAGCCACTGTTTTTTTGTGGTTGTTATTTTTTTAAAGCTAATACTGAGAAACCATCTAAGATATTTGCTGCACCAGCAAGAACTATCCCGCCTAAAAGCACTTCCTCCAAATGTACATGTCCTGAATTCTTCCTTGATGTTCTGAATTCTTCCCATCATCTGATAATGTCTACTAATGATGCCACAACATATTTGCATGAAAGGTCTGAAACATTGAGCCTGTTTAGTTCAGAAGTCTTCAAAAAATATGGCACACAGGAATATTTCATGTAAATATTTATATTATGTCACTGTGGTCTGCAAGATAACTTTAAGGTGTATGTATATATTTATCCTTTTAATGATTACTTACTTTACTATGTACTCTTAAGACAACAACAACAAAAGTCACCTGAGCACATCAAACCCTGCACCTGGCAGCACCACCGAGCACTTTATCCGGAGGCCAGGTGTCATCAGCTGCTTCCTAGGCCGCTGGTTGGGATGTGGGGATCACGTGCACTGTGGCCCCCAGATTTCAGAAGACGACTCTTGCCTGCTCCCTGGCGGCTATGGACAAGGCTCTCCTGACAATACCACACCTGGGCAACCTCGCTAGAGAACAAAAAGGTCCCCACAACACCCGGCCTCTGGCCTCCCTAGCAGGAGGTTTCCTTTCTCCAGTCAGACACAATTCCCTGAGATTGTGTAACATTTAATCACAAAAGAATCTAGCATTTTAAAAGGTAGGCTTAGAAACTTGATGCATTCTTAATATTAGTAATTTATCTATTTATGCATTATCTAAGAAAATAAGGTCTATGAAGACAAGATACTAGAGTTCATTACAAGCTATAGCACTTTGCAAGTAAGTATTCAGTTTAATTGTAACAAACCACTATGAGCCAATTTAACTAAGTGTATAAAAACATTAGTTAAATACAGTTGTCTGGAAATATATATTATACCTACAGCTGTTTTTACAGTGAGATTTTCCTGTTTTTTCCTTTTAATTATCAAAATGGTAAATCATTGTATGGTCCTGGATCTCCATGCTATAAAACTGAAATACGTGTTTCCAGCGTAGCAGATGGTGACCAGGAAGGCAAAGAACTAGGGAAAACAAAACATAACAGAAAGGGGGGCTTAGGGCACATTCTAATTAGCAGAAGTTATCATTTCACCTCCACTAAATCATGCTCATATAACATTCCCTTGGCTCTAGGCTCTCTCATCTAAAATTACTTTATTGGCTCAATTACCTTCCTTCTCAAGCCCTCACTGGCCATGCTGTTTCCACTTTTTTCAAACATATCTAGAAAGCTGATAGCTTTGCTCCCATAACCTCAGGGAGTTACTTAGGAATAAAAACAGTGAGGTGCATCTAAGAAAAGTATATCATTTCTAATTTAACACAGACAATTGTAGACCAGGGCTCAACCTCAGACTGCTGCAGGGTCAGCTCAAGGAAATGAGCTGAGTGTGTGGGAATACAAATAAGCCCAGGTGGTTTGTATGCTGTCAATCAAGGTGGAGGCCACAGGCCCTGCCTCAGTGGTGGGGTATGCCCATTCTAGCCCAGGACTGTTGGAGCCCAGTCTTATCAAAGCTTATGATTTTTAAAGTGGTTTGTATCTTAGGTTTTAAACTGAACAAAAGTAAAACATCAGAAAAGTTCCTGTTGCCATCAGTTTTAACATTATCATTCTGGCATTCCTGTCACCTACCCTACAGGATTCTTCTGGGGATGGGTTACTATTTAAGGCCATTTCAGAGATAGTTCAGTGGTATAAACCCTGCCTGGCAAGCGTAAGGTCACGAGTTCTATCCCTGGCCGGGGGGAAAAAAAGCCACTTCAGAACAATTTTTAAATCTAGTCTTTAAAATTAGAAAACACACAATTTTGCTTTATAAAACAGAACACAGGTCATAAACTAAAAGTACAAGTTTCTTACTCCATTCTCTTCCTCACCAGTTCCTCCCTGGAAAAAACCTTTCTTGGCCTTTATTTTTCTAGGCATTCCCAGGGCGTAAGCAAACATTTCCACTCAAAACAAAAACAAATCTAAAAGAAATCATACACTGTTTTTGCCACCTCATTGCCTCAGGCCGCAGGCAGCAGCAGGGTTCCCAGTGGCAGGGCTCCCTCAGCCTGCTCCAGGCACTGGGGCTCAAGCACCTCAGCAAAGTTTCAGCCTCAGGGGCCTCAGGCCACAAGGTGGGGCCACCACTTTTTGTGTTTGAAACTATTAGGCCCACTGTCATCATTGCAAGAGGGATTTTTTTCCTGCAGATAACTCTTTTCCTCCCATCGCACCAGGCCTCATAATGGGAGTGGGGCTGAGGGTCGGGGGCACGCAGCATAGAGTGGGGGCACAGCACTCACCGATGAGGCAGCCCAGCTGTTGAAGTTGTGACTGTCCCTCTCTGGAGAGACAGAAGTAGCATCCACCACAGCGGCCGAGAGGTAGAACATGAAGGCACTGCCATTAAAGCATAGGCCCTGGGAACGACAGAAGGCAGTGGTTAGGCAGGAGACATGGAAATGACCAGGGCTGTGCTCGGCATGGTCAGGGCCCGCGTGGTCAGCGAGGGAGAGTGGAGCGAGGTTGGGGACAGCATCTGCAGGAGGAGAGGGCTCCACAGTGCTCCCGCGCAGGAGGCCGGCCCAGCCGAGCGCGCCAGGCAGCTCTTCCTCCGCTGACTCTGCGCCCTCATTTCAGGCAGGCAGCAAGGGGGAGAAACGTGGGCAGAAGGCGGCAACAGAGACAGGCCTCATTCAGTAGTCTTGACCTCCGGCAGCTCTTCGCACCAGTCCCTACCCAGCCCGGAGAATCTGTCCCCCAAGCAGGCTGAAGTCCTAACCCCTGTAGGCAGGGGCAGGCAGAACAAGTAAGCAAGCTCCTCTTTAAGAGCAGCAACTAAAAAAGAAAAAAAGGGAGGGGGGCAGCAAGTTCTTTAAAAAGGCACTGATGGATATTAGCAGAACCCTGTGGGGATTAATTCCACCTTTTTTTTTTTCCCCTGTATTTTAGGGAAGGGTCTACAGGGTGTCAGGGTCTCACTATTAGATCGGACTCATGATGATCCATCTGTTTACAGCCTCCCAAGAGCTAGAATTACAGGCTCGCGCCACCACACCGAGTCTCAGTTGCCGTCTCAGCCAGTTCAGCAGGCCTAGGGATCGAACCCCGTTCGATGCTTGCTTGTAGGCGCTTTAATCCGCTGAGCTATTTGGCCGGCCCTGAATTCCACCTTTGGCTTCACCTTTTTTTCCTAGTTTTTCAGAAAGGAGCTATGTAAAGCCACATAGGTAACTCAGTTTCTGTTATGGTTAAACTTAAGGAAACTATACTCTTGCAGGTGTAAGGCCCTATGTGTGCACCCAGGAGAGGTGGAGCTGGGTAGAGGCAGGAAAAGAGATGACTCTCAAAATGACTCTAGGGTGTGGATGCTTGTAGCCTACCACTTTTTCCTCTGTGAGCTAGAAAGGCAGAGACCTAGTCAGGTAATGTTTCTCTGACTGAAGAAAGGTATACAGCATCTTCTGAGGCCCCAGCTTCTGAGATGAGGTGCATATTCTGATACCATCTCTGCCCTTTGCCCATACGTCCCTGGGCTCAGGGTAAATCAGGGCACACTCATTTGCCATTAGAAATATGTCCTCAAGGGAAGAGAGGTTGGGATGGGGTGGTGGTAGGGGGGAGAAAAGCAGCTAATGTGACTGGTTATGTGTGGTTTCTTTTTGATTTAGGAACACATCTGCACATTTTTAAAATAAGAAAGAAAAAAAGGCAGGCCAGATAGCTCAGTGGACTGACCAGCACCACATGCTGTGCCACCCCACCCCTGGGACCTGCTGAGACCAAGATTTGACACTGGGTGTGGTGGCACGTGACTGTAATCTCAACACTTGGGAAGCTGAAAACAGGAGGCTCCCTATAAGTCTGATCTGTAGACCCTATGACCCTATTTAAAAAAAAAAATTCTTCCACATCACCTTTTAGAATAGAAAGTGTTGCCAAGTAAAGGACTATTAATTCTTTAGAGATGCAGAAATAGTTGAATGTGGAATGTAGGTACCTTTGAGGAATGGGAGGTGCTACTTTTCATTTTGTGCCCCCTTCTGTCTCTGTCTCTCAGGTAATATATACTCTAGGTAGCCAAAGTAAATATAATTTGGCAGATACCACTACCCTTCCTTCTAGGGTACAGGCAAACTTTCACACAAACAGACCAGAGTGACCTTTTTTTTTTTTTCTTTAAAAAAGATCAAAAGGTTCCTTCTCAGATAGGCCCTGTAGCCCCACCACGCTTCTCCTCACAACACCAGCACCTCATCAATTTTCCTTATTGATAGACCACTGTATGTTCCTTGTTCTCTGAGATTACAGGCAATACTGAGCTGGATGTCTCTGGATGTGTGTTCACACCCAGGGCCACAGAGCATGGTGAGTGCTGGGATGGTGCTCAGGCTGGCCAGCATGCGCTGGACCTTACCCAGGGTGCTATGAGGGTGAAGACAGAGACGAGAAGACTCCCTGAACGCACGAGCTGTGAACGTGTGCCTACTCCATTTTCCAATTGGGAAGGGGTTGGCAAGAGGCATGAAGAACTGTGGCTCTTGGGCTTGCTTCATTCTTCAAAGGAAAATGTGCCCTGGGGTTGCTGGGCTCAGGGCACTACAGTGAAAATAGGAAGAGAGATGGTCAAGAAAAGGCATGGACTTCAGTCTCTAAGGTTGTTACCAAGGTTAAACAAGACAACAGGATGACTACAGAGTCAAAGGGGACCCAGGAAGGCACTAGAATACACAGAGCTTCATAGTACAGGAGGGAGAGAAGTAGGCCCTTGAGCTGGGGCTGATTAAGCTGAAAGACCTCAAAGCTTCCCCAGCGCAAATGATAGTTCTCAAAACACTCCTGGGCCGTGGTAAAGGCAGAGGGCCAGGATAATACAGGACCTTAGAGAAAGTGGCCAACTGCTCTTTTTGGAGGGAGTAAGGAGAGACAGCTATTATTTTTGATCTCTTTGGTATAAAAAGTCTCTTTTTCTTCAGCGAAGGCACATAAGGTAACAACTGGCAACTCTTAGCTGATCTTCACTTATTACTGGTGCCTGTAATTTTGAAAGCCCAAATTGCTAATTCCTTCACAGCAGAGAGAAAGCTTGGTTTTGTAGTATACTTCGTCAACAGTGACTGAGCCACATAGTTCCCTGCCCTGAGTGTGAATCCAAGCTCCAGGAGTCTGGCTTGAGCCAAGGCCAGGTCACCATCCTGCCCCTCACTGTGCAAACTTTCCAGAAAAAGAAGCCTGCTCACAACTTCCACGAGTAGTAACAGAAATTTCAGATCTGCAATTCAGGGGAAGAAGGTCTGAGATGATAGAGAGTTAGTGCATGGATTTGGTAACAAGAACCCGAATAAATGATTTTTCGCCCTCCTGGCCCCCCAAATAAATGATTTAAGAGAGATTATTTGTTCCTTTCTCAGATAGCAGACATAAGAGCCAGAGCTGTGTGGTAGCCTCAGGGTAGCAGGGACACAGTTTCCTCCCTCCACACTGGCTGGCATCTGAACTCTTCCCATCACACCGAGGCTGGGAGCTGTGCAGATTTGCCAACTATCTTCTGTGATCTGTTCATAGTTCTCATATGGCAGCAGAGCTTTGGGCTGAGCACACAGCCACTCAGAGTATTTCACTCTTCAGCTTTTCTTGGAAGGACGACATTACATGATGCAAATGAAGTAATGTATATAGTTTCAACATCATAAGTTAAAGGAAAGAAATGCACACTCTCCATACCCTTTTTGTTGCCTTCATTACCTAATTAGATGGTAGATGTGATGGTAGGTGTGGAAGCTGCCCCTTGGGCCCCAGGCCAGAAGTCAAGTATTAAAAATGGTAGAGCCACAAATAAGAGGAACCTAGGGTGATTTTTTAAAATCTCATTTGGCAGTGACTTGTATATGGACTATTACAGGAGAGAGAATAAATTTCAGGTCAATGCTGAATGCTGTATTGGAGATCTCTCTCTCTCTCTCTCTCTCTCTCTCTCTCTCTCTCTCATATCAGGGATTGAACTCAGGACCTTGTGTTTGCTAGGCAAGTGCTCATTCTACCGAGCTATCTCCCTAGCCTGGATCTTTCTTTGTTGATATCAAACTTATGACCAAATTGATTATACCT